>JAKSZP010000085.1:0-222459 GCA_022478985.1 Massospora cicadina | reverse complement strand
GCACCCCAATAGAAAGGGGTGTTCTTGGTCAATAGGAAAACGAGGGGTTCACTGAGCTAAGTGAACTTGGATATGAATAATGGTGTTACCCCATCATCCCTAGAAACACCTGAATATCCCTTAAATTTTTAGGGGGAGGCATTTTTGAAATTGCTTCAACCTTATTTTGTATGGTTTGGATTCCCTATCAATAAATGGAGTGTCCAAGGAAATCCAATTTCTTTTGGAATAAGATAAAATTTGAGGGCTTTTCTTTCTTGTAACAATCACTTTAGTTACTACAATTCAATCAAACAGCAAATTCGGATGATCACATACAGGAAAGATGGGCGACTTTAATAACAAAAATAGTAACAATATGGGCGAGCGTTGCAGCAAGCGGTGCGCTTAACGGTGCAACTAAGGGCAAGAAACGCCCTGGAGGGGGACCAGGAACCCAATCTGCAAAGAAATCGCAAACTCAGACACCGTTTGGGCTTATGGCATTTACTGTAAAGCACGCGCAATACATGTAAATTCAATTCAACCAACCTTTGTCAAAGGTGGAACACGGGATCAGACTCTTCCTTGGGGATGAGTCACTGACTCTGTGTGAGAAAACATGTGAGGCACAGCCCTCACTTTTCTCTCACATGGTGTATGTAGCCACCAACAACATGGGCTGTGGCTGGATCAATATTGGTTTTGAAACAGCCGATGAAGCTGATGCCGCAACAAAAATATGCGTGGAAATTGCCCTCCCTGAGGGCAAAAAAATTGTGCGCACCGCGCGCACCAGATGGAACAAAGTGAAAACTTTGTTCATCTCCTTTGACTCGCTCCCCACCAACCTTCCTCATAAGGTAATCAAGGAGGAGCTCCGCAAAGGTCTTGTGGCCTATGGAGAAATCCAACAACTTGAATTACAGCAATTTCGCTTAATGCCCGAACTGTGCATGGGCAAAGCTATTGCTGTAATTAACCCCTTCCCAGAAGTGGAAGAGGAATTATCCAGAATTCCCCACACATAAGAATTTCACTTTGCAGATGGGGGCCAGTCAGCCACATTCTGAGTTACACTGGAACGCGCACTGCCCATTTTCAACCACTGTGGCTCACTGGGCCACAAGGAACATGCATGCCCTGTAAAAGAGGGCTTAGTGAAAAATGATTTTTGTGAAGAAGCTATGGACGAAGATAATGAAAACTTCGCCAAAATGGATGATGGCTACCACCTATTCCGGTGGGGTGAAGATGGACTATACTCCATCGTGGACCCAGTTACAAGTAAACAGCGTAAAGCAGCACAAAAAGCCTTCAAGAGAGCAGCGCCTGAAGCAGCGGCACACACAGAATCCGCCATTAGCCACGGACAAATCAAGGAGGATATTTCAGATATTCACCGAACCAACCAATCAGAACAATATGCCCAGGTCAAAATTTTCACAGTAACCAGACTGAGCCACAAAGCGTCATCAGTCATGCACATACTGAGGAACAATGCAACCGAAATTTGGGTGAAAATGCAGTGCACAATGCAACAAAGTTGAAACTCAAAAATATAAAATCCAATCAACAACCCGCATCAAATTAACATGAGACCTGTGCAGGAAAAGTTGACGAGATGCAAAAAACTGCAATTCCCTTGAATCATTGGGTCAGACCAAGGGAACCAACAATGGCAGTGAAAGAGTTGCAGTACAGATGCGGAGCATGGCCAAAATGAGCCGCGGTGGGATAGGACCAGAGGGTCCTCCCAAACACTCCTGAGGCGCCGCGGGCACCTCAGTATCAATAGGGACATTAAACATTGCGGGAGCCAGGGCTCATACATCCCAAGCCAAAAAGCTGGCATTGCTGTGAAAACCTCTTTTAGACATCTTGGCCATCCAAGAAACCCACTGTCTATAAGAGGAAGAAAGATTTTGGTCAACCAGAAGCACCTTCACAATCAGTATGGACGTCTCACTGTGGGGTGATAGTCCAAAACAACAAAAAACTTAAAATTACAAATTCATCATCACACGTGCATGGTCGAGTCCTGGTAGCAACAATCACATGACAAGATTAAATAATTTCGTTAGCATGTATCTATGCACCGTGCACTGCAACTGAGAGAAAAAAAATTTGAAAAATTTCTACTCTCATCCTCCCACCAGATATCATCATTTTAGGCGATTTCAACTGCTGGGATAACCTAATACAGATTGATGGTCTAATCCCAGGGGATACCCACCTGAACACATTGAATATCGCAAAATGAAGGCATCTCTTGGCTTACAGGATGCTCTTCCCCCCAATTCACCAATCCTTCCCCATATGACAAGACCCAACATATGTGAGGGACTGCTCATATCGATGAGTTGTATTGACCACATCCTCATCCCACAATCCCACCACTCAAGAATCTCCAAATTTACAACAAAAAAGATCAATTTTTCTGATCACTGATTAGTTACGGTGCAGTTAGCGCCAACCCAATCCCACACACAGGTGTCGCCTTGGGGAAAGCTTCACCCAAAAATAAAAAATTGCCCAAGATATCTGACTGGGTTAAAAACAAGGCTACAAACCCAGAATTCACAGCCCCATTCACTTCAGATCCCATCGGAACATGTGAAAATTTCAAAAAAGATTTAATCAACAAAACCTGACATATTGCATCACGCAAGTACACCATGGTCACAGCCATAATCAAGCGTACCCTGGCAGAACTAGACCACCTGGAAATAAATACTCCAATATCTGGCTATAGCCCTAATTGGGGACGCAAATGGGCAGAAATTTCATCCCAACTTAACAATCTCATCTTTGAACACCAACACAGAATCAAAGTATTGAACAAAGGTAAGTTCATAAAGGAAGGCGAAACCTGTTTGACATACTTTTTCTGCCAATTCCACTCCTGCGGAAACCAGCACATGTGCACACAGGTCCACAAGACCAATGGCACTGTGGCAACTGACCCTGAGGAGGTCAAGGTGGAAGTACACCGCTATTACACCAAATTATATCGCGATATGCCAACAGATCCACAAAAAATTAAAGAATTTATTCAAACTGCCAAGATACAAAGTACACCACCAAATTATAATATACTATCCCTTATCACACGGGAGGATATTTGGGAAACAATTCGCGGTGCACCACGTAGGAAATGCCCAGGGCCTGATGGGATACCCTACGAATTTCACAAAAAATATTTTTAATAAATCGCCCCCCTCCTATTGGCGTCAATGAACCAGAGTTTGTTGGAAACACGCCTATTACCAGGAGGCCATGTATCCTACGTTATAACCTTGTATAAAAAGGGTGAAAAGTTGGACCTGGCCAACTGGCGCCCAATTGCACTCTCCAACACTGACACAAAAATTCTAACAAAAATTCTAGCAGCTAGATTAGGCGCAATTGCATCTGACGTCCTATCACCCAACCAGTTTGGGTTTATACCAGGGCGTTCAATCTGGAACAACATACACCCTGTTGCAAACATTTCCCAATCCAAAGCAACTGGTGCCCTGGTCTTCTTGGATCAGGAAAAGGCGTATGACCGTGTTATCTAGCCATACTTAAAAGAATGTCTACATGCCTTCAAACTCCCACTAAGATTCATAAAATGGGCGATGCTCCTAACAGAATCTGCAACCATGGCTGTATGCGGCCCTGGATTCCTAACAAACAATATCAAACCACACAGAGGGCTCAAACAAGGGTTCCCCTCAGCCCACTGCTATACAATTTCAGCTTTGACCCGCTCCTCCGAGTAACTGACTCACGTCTCATGGGGATAACCGCACAAGGACAACCAACAATCAAGATACTGGCCTTTGCAGATGACTGCGTAGCAGGTATAGCAAACAATGAAGATGCCCGACAGCTGGGCACACTTTAGAAGAATACTCCAAGGTGAGCAATGCATCGCTCAACAAAAGGAAGACAGAAATCATCCTCTTAGGCAAGAACACAAACAATTGGGCCACAACATCATAACTTCACACCAACACTCGAAGAAAAAACCCAATTATATTACTCTTTGCAACACCTCCCACCACCACTCCTGTCCGACACCTTGGAATCTGGCTAGAATCAGGGGGATATGCTAATGAGACAATGGAAAGTAACCTTTTACAACGGGTATCCAAACGCGTAGCCTCCCTCAAGGGGAGAACCCCAGACTAACAGGACGAGTTACAGTTGCTAACTCGCTCATCCTCCCAATACTGTGGTACCAGGCCCATGCAATAGCCTTCTCACCTACCTTTATAACCTCAATTCGCGCGCTTATCCAGGGCTGGATGTGGCCTGGCTCTCACCCTCCTATACGGATGGAAACACTATTTGGCCCACGCTCAAGGGAGGCATGGGACTAATAGATTTTGAGAGCCATGCCAATCACATCCTAGGTACCTGGATAAAGGAAATCCTTGCTCCAGACCTCCTGCAACAACATTGGTCCAGAGCAGCAAGGACTAACTTTGCACAGGCGCTCAAATTAATCAACCCACATAGTCCACCCAGACTACTTTCATACCTTGCCAAGCACCCTACTGCATCAGGTCCGCATGGAACCTCCCCTCATTTCAAACATATCCTCAGAACTATCCGCCGTATGGGATGAACCATAGAGAACATGAGTACTATACATGGAAGGGGATGACTCAGCCCCCAATTCAAATTAAGAAAAACAGAAAACCACCCCCAGAGGGATATGCTCGCAACAACCCCAAGCATAGCTAGGATAGAATACCTAGATATGCTGGACATTCCCTATGATTTAACCACACAGAAGGCAATGTGGAAAATGACTCACCACCCACTCCTACAGCCAATGTTAAGAGCAAATGCCTGGCGCTGTTTGAGAAGGACCTATAGGACGGCAGACCGCTCCAACTCCCTCCACAAAACATGTGCAGTATGTGGAGGGAACGGATCCCTACATCACCGCCTAGAAACATGCCCCCCAACCAAAGCTATATGGCAGGAAGTCGCATTCCTGCTCAAGATTCAAAACGAACAGGAATTCTCGATATCAAAGAGTATCTTCGCGCTCCAGATCGAGTCACCAATCCCATCTACCCTGCTCCCTAATACCCATTGCAATGTGGACAATACACACAATTGCATTAGATGCGTTCAAGGGCATGGTCCCAACCATTCATGGGACTATTAACAGATTCCATGTCCACTTACTAGAGCACTTCTAAGCCTGGCTCTATGGATATATGAGACCAAGACAAAAAGCTCTCATAGAACCATGGTTCCCACTCTGGTTCCTCTACACAGACCCTTTCCTTCACACCTGCTCCATAGCAGGGGAAACCCCCTCAGAGTAGTGCACCAACCCCCCATACCTGGCAGTCCCGCTGGCAACAGGGGTAACTTGAGTACCCTGGGGTGCCCAATTTTTATATTTCTTAGTTATTCTCTTAGTTTCACATATATTCGGTAATGTCTGTCCCCTGGTCGGCTTACCTCAGTTAAATAAAAGATAAAATTTGAGGGGACTTTTCTCTCTCGTTGCAAATTATTTTGCAACATATTCAATCTAAGTCTAGGTAAGCTTGGTAATATCGTCGAGGAGATTAGTGTGCACCCAATGTTGTGTAGCAGTTTGGCGAGCAAAGTTAAGGGCACGGGTGCAGGCCCCACATCAACCAAGTTTCTAAAAGCCCCAGAGAAACCGGCGGCATAGATAAAAATAATAGTAAAAAAACTGGCGGTTACCATTTCCCCAGAAATTTTGTCATGGCAAGCGCGCTGCTACCAGTTCATCAATATGCCGCACTCCCAACCACTATCTTTGGTGGAGCATGCGGTGCATTTCTTCCTGGTTATCCAACAAACAGCACTTTGGGAGAAGTTTTGTGGAGATGTACACACACATTTCCCAAACGCAGTGTACGTTGCACCACACTCCATGCCACGCAGCTAGCTGGATCTTGGATTTAAAAAACAAAAATGTGGCGGACGAAGCTACAAAAGTGCAAGTGGTGGTGGACCTCTTGGACAGTCAATAGGTAGTCAAAACGAAGTGCACTCGCTGGACTAAATCAAACCAAATTTTAGTAACTTTCGACTTCTTACCTACTACATGTAAGCGCACTGTACTGGAGCACCACCTAAAGGCTGGGCTCGCCAAATACATGGAAATTCAAACTTCAAGATGCAGTACTTTACGCTCATGCTGGACCTGTGCACAGGCAAAGCGATTGCTATTCTCACCCCATCCATGGTGATGGCGGAAGATTTGACCAAAATCCCTCATACCACTTTTGTGGAAATTAATGGCAAGACTCCCGCCCATTCAGGGTCAACATGGATAGCGCGCCTCCTATATGCACTTTCTGTCGTGCTTTTGGCCACAAGGCCCATACATGCCCCACCAAGGAGGGCATTACTCAAAAAAAAATAATCCCGGAAGCAATGTGTGGTACAGATGTCCACTATGAACTGGCAGTAGACACCAACGCAGCCTTCCCATGGGGAACGCCTGGGTGCTACTTTCAAATGAAACCTGTGTCCCCACAGGAGCGTAAGAAGGCCAAGCAGGCCCAAAAAGTGGCATCAGCCAAGGAGGCAGCTAAGACTGCGTCCATGATCCGACCCACCCAGCTCCAGGAGGACATTAAGTCATTCACTGCAGAAGTGGCTTGTGAATCCTTACACCAATCAGATTGTGCCACCTAAGCTGTAGACCTGATGGGTGAGTCAGTGTCACCTGACCAATGCTAGCAAGCAATAACTGAATCTGAGTCTCTCACCAATAATCCTGCTGAAATTCCACCTTCATGCAATGGTGCGCTGCTGGTGCACATGACATCAAAAATTCGTGACACAGTGGGGAAAAAGCAGAAGACAAAAGCCAATGCAAACCTCACTACAAACGTTTCACATACTGAACCATACTTCATAGCATAGAATACCCACACTGCCAAACAGCGACGTGCTGAGAATGAGAAGGCTGAAGGGCATGGGTGCCTTCCCCTTGCCTCTAAGGTGCGATAAGGGAGCTTTAACTATAGGGACGTTGAACATCGCTAGACTCAAGGCCTTGCCGTCCCAGGCTAAGAAACTGAGTTTTTTAAAAATAATTTACCCGTTGACATCCTGGCCATTCAGGAAACCCATTGTCTACGCGGTGCAGAGGAAACATGAGCAACCATGATCCTCCCTTCCCTTTCCTTTTAATCACCTCAATGTGGGGCGCTTGTTCAAATCTATAGTTTTAAATTTATTTCATCAACATTGTACCTCGAAGGCCATGTCCTTGTAGTCACCTTTTCATGGGATGACAAAGTACATACTATCATTAAAATCTACACCCCAACTTGTGCATAAAATCATTGGGATTTCTTCTTGGCCGTCAATTCCTTCCACTACCTCCCAACCCATTTGTTGTTGGCGACATGAACTGCTGGACCAACCCAACCACAGACCGCTGGCCCTTGTCACCTACACCCCCACAGGGGCACATTAAACTTAACGTTCTATAAGCCACCCTGGGGTTGTTCAATAGCTTGCCACATCATGCACCACTACTCCCAAACATGTCTCACCCCCATTTGCACAATGGCCAGCTAAGGTTTATGACCCGCATTGACCTTATTCTCACACCGTTGAGATTTCAATCCAAAATTTCTTACTTTAGAGCAGCCAAATTCAATTTATCTGACCACAGAATGGTATTGCTTTCCTTATCTTTGTCCAATCCAGTGGCACAGGCGCTGAAGTGGTGCAAACTCCGCCCACTGAGATCACGTCACCCAGGTTTTCCTCATGGGTGGACACCAAGACCTCAACTCCAGATTTTACCACACCATTATGTGCAGACCCAATCTCCACCTGGTCAACCTTCAAAGCAAATACCATTCGCCAGGCTCACCACATCTCATCACGTCGCTCGTGGGCTGCCTCAGCAGTCATTTTGCACATGCTGGCAGAAATGGACCATCTGGAATCCAATGTCCCAGTGGCAGGCTACAGCCCGGCTTGGGATCATAAAAGGGGCAGAAGTTTTCGCTCACCTCAACGCACTGTTAAGACAACACAAGCCTCGGGTTTGTGTTTAGTATAAAGCAAAGCATATAAAAGTGGGTGATACATGCTCTGCTTACTTTTTCTAAAACTCTTCTCACCGCACCAGAGCTTGGCCTGCACACAGGTGCGGAGGCCAGACCACTCCATTGCAGATACTCTGGCCAAAGTGGCAATTGAAGTACGAAATTATTATTTCAAATTGTATTGCTCCGATCAAGTTCAGCTGAACAAAGTGGACAATTTTCTCAAAAGTGCACATATCTGCACCATTTCCAATTATCTGGAGTTGATAAATTTGATTCCTCAGGATGAACTCTGGTCTGCCGTTCATGGTGCACCATACAGGAAATGCCCAGGTCCAGATGGCATCCCTTATGAGTTCTATAAGAAATATTTCAAATATTTTTCCTCCTTGCTGCTTGCCTCAATGAACCAATGCCTAATGGAAACAGGCTTCCTTCCTGGAGGGCAAGAGGCCTTCAAGTTAACGTTGTACAAAAAAGGGGATAAGCTGGATTTGGCCAACTGGCGCCCCATTTTACTTACTAACACAGACACTAAACTTTTTACTAAAAATATGGCAAACCGTCTTGGGGTAGTTGCCTCTGCTCTCATTTCCCCTGAAAATTTTTTTTCATTCCCAAAAGTCTATTTGGGACAACATACACACCATAGCCAACGTCTTCCAATCCATGGCTTCTGGAGCACTTGTTTTTTTAGACCAACAGAAGGCCAATGATAGAGTCAACTGGGATTACCTCAGAGCCTGCCTCAACAAGTTTACTCCCCTATCGTTTCATTAATTGGGTGATGTTGCTCAAGGAATCTGCCACAAAGGCTGTGCGTGGCCCTGGCTTCCTCACGGATGTAGTTTGCCCTCAAAGGAGCCTATGCCAAGAAAACCTTTAATCCCAATATTGTATGACTTCAGCCTTGACCCACTTATTCGAAATGTGAATTCCCGCCTTGCTGGTGTCAATGTGCAAGGCCAAGCATAAGTCAGGATGTTGGCATTTGCTGATAATTGTGTGGTTGGGGTGTCTAACAATCATGATACACGCGCTATTGAAGCTACTATCCAGGTTTATTTCAGGGTAAGCAATGCTGCCCTTAACGCCTCTAAAACTGAAATTGTTCTCCTTGAACAGTATCAAGCCATATGGTCCCCAGCGCCCTGTTTTCTACCTGCTTCAACAACTTGCTCACAGGATCGTTTGCCCAGCCCAACCCACACCGCCCCGCTTGTGCTCCCCTTTGTGCCAAGCCTCACCGCTGACCAGTTCACCATTTGGGGGTGTGGCTGGAGGCGGGAGGGTATGCCTCAATGGTGATGGAAATTCATATCCTAGACAACGTTATGAAACGCATAGCTTCCCTCAAAGCCCGCCAGAACTCCCTACAGGCAGGGTAGAGCTAGCCAACTCTATGCTCATTTCTAAAGTTTGGTTTGGGACTGTTGAGTTGTTGACTGAATCTAATTGTTGGATATTAGATATGGGACATAATAATTTAACAAGCTTAATTTATAATGAATCATATCAGATATCAGTGATCAGGAATATAAAGCTTATGTACAGCTTAAGATTTTTGGCCTAGTAATTCAACTTAATAGTATTTGACTATGATGACATGGGCACGGAGGCTTTGTTGGTTTAGTCAGACCTATAATAGCTGACTAAATAACCCGGGCACGTGGGCTTTGTTGGTTTATGTCAAAATTAGTTTTTAATATTGATCAAGTTTTTGATCAAATTAATTATTAATTAGTGGTACAAATTGCCTTAGTATGTGCTGCCAATTGCTTGAGATGAGTATTGATTCAGTTATTTACAGATGCATTAGAAATGTTGTCTTAAATATATTTCCAAGTTTGAGACTGACTCTGAGATGATTGGGATGTTTTGAGTTGAATGGATTGTAAACCCTCAAATGAACTCATTACTTTCTCTGGCCAAGTGCCATTGAAATTGAGGTGTCATGGGTAAGATGTGGTGAAAATAAAACTTTTTTTATCCCAAATTATTACTAATAAAAACAAAATATTCCTACAGCTCTATAATTTAATCTATAAGCTTTTATATTAATACTTTACGTTGTGTTACGTCAAGGATTTACTTAGGATCAGGAAGATCAGGGCAGCGTGCAATCGTCTAAGTAATGACAGGATAATACAACTTCCAATACCATCTAGTACTAAAAAAATACAACTTCCAATAGAATTACCAAAGAGTTATATCTTAATTATAGTCACCTTCTGGTCTGTTGTCTTCATACAATAGACGTTCAAAACTCCATCTTACTTTATAAGAAGAACCAGTCACTCTCAATATACCAAAATTCAACAAGTGACACTCATGGCTGGGAATGCAGATGGTGACCGTGGTGAGTATGGGAGTAGTCCCAATCAATTATTTATAACTATTATTAGATCTAATGGGAATACAGAATTGACTGTGTCTTAAATTAATTTGAACAATGTACCTATCATTACTTACCCTGATGAGCCCATTTCACATGAAGAACTTGAACGACATGAGCATCAGTTATTAAAGGATACCAAATGGGACAAGGGACTGCGGACAACAGCAGTAATCCTTTCTATCGTCAATGAAAGAAAGATGTGCTGTGGATGAGATATCTAGCTCATCATCAATTGAGTGTAGCTCAAGTCAAAAATAATTTAATTAGGATAGAGAATATTGCCCAATACCTAATTGACTTTGTACACTCCACCTCTAGAAATTCTCAAATGACAATTGCTCGCCATCATGCAGCCATTTCTGAGTTGGTTAACTTCTCACAAAACTCCAGCCAGGCGACCCAAATTTTAAATGAACATTTAGAGGCCAACTTTTCTGAAATATGTTCTAGCTTGGAAGCAAATTATAATCTAGCTACTTGGGCTAATGACAAAGTGGCATAACTAGCACAAGAGCTAGATGATAGATTACATCGCATCTTTGGAAATTTCTTAGAAGAAAGAGGAATTAATGAAACTTGGGTCAACAACATCACACAAACTTCAATTAATGCTCCAGAGTTCATGAGGCTTAATCATGAAGCTTAAGAGACACAGTTAAATACTAATGATGAAGTTTGTAATCAGTATCAATGACTGTGCACCCAAATTTCGCAGATGAAGGATGAGTATACTGAAAAAATCAATTATTGGCAAACACAATTTGAAGGATAACGGGCAGGAAATGGAAAAATTCAAAATTCCATCGATTGTCTCAATTGTCAGATTAATAATATTAATGAGGAGGTCATCAATATTAATGAGTCAAATAATCTTCTGCATGGAGAAGTGAATCAGTGTAAGAAGACAATTAAGAAAAAAGACCAAGTAATTTCCGTTTTGCAATTGCAAACCACCACTTTAAATGAGGAAATTGCAAAGTTAAAGTTAAAGATTCGAAATTATATTAATGGGAGATAGAATTAATGAGCAGATCCAAAACTTGGATGACGGGCGTTGCCAATGTGCTACAAACCATTCAACTGGAAATGCTTCTGAATACTACAAAGATGAAGCTTCAGAAGTAGTCACTGAAGTAGAAGAAGTATCATGTCGGCAGATGCCCAGTAGAATGGTTGCTTTGGCTAACCCAAGTTCCTCCAGCCGTGATTCAGTGCCTCAACGCCCTAGTGCATCTGGCCTGAGTCAACAAAGAAGCAATTCTGATAACTCACGGTGGGAAAGCGATAATTACAAGCCAGCGAACCATCCTTTATTTGACAAAACTAGAAGTATCACCACCATTATTAAATGTTTTGAATTAGCTATGTATGGGGCCAGTGATTGCAATTGAGCAGCTACTATAATTAACTTCTTGGACCAGTGGAGCATTGAGTTAATTATGCCCCATATCAATGAAAATCTAACTTACGCTGAAGTCAAAGAGGCTGTGCTTTACAAATTTGGAGGTCCAGAACAAATGATGACAAGAAAATCTAAATTTATGAATATTCAATTTAAAAAAGATGAAGCCATTGACAAATTTGCAGATCAATTCTATCGCGAAGTGCAAGTTCTCTTAGGCAAGGCTATGGTTGACTTTGACACTAAGATTGCATTAGAACATGCGTTATAACCTTACTGAAATTTATTGAACCTTTTAATGCCTGCCTTCATACAAAATCTTACAACGTCTGAACTAGTTGACTATCTTTGTAGATGTTCACAGAATTACGGTCCTCCAAATATTGAGTACAAATCAGGACCTACCTCTGTGGGGAAACTCATTGAAGTCAATAAGAAGATTGAAACTGATTTGCCTGTGAAAACTGAACAGAACCCAGATACCAAGCCTACATGCTCAATGAATGATACTACCTGCTATAAATGTAACCGCAAAGGGCGCTTCGCCTCTCAATGCCATCAATGCAACATCAATGTGGTCCTTCCTGATAAAGTACAGGAGAAGGTAAAAGAGCAAGCATAATAGATGTGGGATGCTCTATTGTGCGAGAAAAACTAGTCCCATCTGATTGACAAGAAAATGCAGGCCACAGGGCCTTGCTTGATGATGAAATAAGTTCTATTATAGTACCTAATGAAGATTCTACAAATGTACATGTGGTAATCCAATCTCAGAGTAAGGTTGTCATGCCTGAGGCCTCTGAAGTAGCAGCTAAACCATACATACAACAGATAATTGAAAATACTCCGGCAGAAGGTCTGAGTAATGCATCTGATACTCCAAGTCTGAAAGGGGTCAATATAGCAATGCCAGTTGACAAATTCATCCATGAATGTCCTAGCATTGGAAATACTCTGAAGAACACTCTTAATTCTCTGGATTCTTCACATATTCACTTAGTAAATTCTATCAATTCCTACTACTCTGAGTGCACCTATGTGGATATTCTGGTCAATAAGGTCAATGTTGTTGCTATTGTTGATAGCGGAGCACCTATAAACATTGTTTCCATGAAGTTGGTGAAGAAACTGAAAATTGCACCAGACATTGACCATCACAAGGAGTATGGAACCGCGGGTCTCAATAGCACTAAGATTGAAGGAGCTTATAGCGCCTTGACACTGCAATTCAGAGCTTTAGTAGGAGCAGCACCCACAATAGTGCTTCCAAATATCAATTATGACATCTTAATTGGAACAAGTTTTTTAAGGACCTATAGAATCTCATGCAATTTTAAGAAAACATCTTAACAATATTAGGTCAATCACTTCCAATTTATTACTCTTGTGACAATAAGAAGCCCACGAGCCATTGTTAAAACTTTATTAATATATCTTATGCCAATGTAATAATACTAATAGGATATATTCAGTGAGGAAATCAAATTAATTCTATGCAAATGCTATAAATGATAATCAAGGAATACCCCTATGTGTGAATAAAGATGTGAGTATAGCTCCAGGCCATCAACTGGTTATGAAGACTGGGGTCATGCTGGTTATTCCAGAGGAACTATATGGTGAGGTTATGTCCCCATGGCATTGCTCTCATATGGAACCTTGTGTAGCACCTGGAATACTTATACCAGGGCATGGTGAAATTGATGTCCTATTAGCCAATCTAAGAAAATAACTATTAAGTTCAAGAATTATCAAGTGGTTGCATTCATGCATCTGTTACCAAAGGATAATTAAAAATCAGCTATCAAATTTGGCAATTTATCCAAGCTAGGCTTACCAAACAAAACCCTTAGGGCACATACTGTGATCCCTCGAGAATTATTTACCAGATTATCAGAACAACAGAAGGATGAAGCACTAGAGTTGTTTGAACGATATTCCAAAATTTTCGCCAAAGATGATCAAGATCTAGGTTGTGCAAAAGGAGTCCAGCATTTTTTGAAACTGGGGACCATGCACTTATTAGAATGAGGCCATTTTGGCGCCCTAGGGCTAGTGACAAAATAGTTAGTGGAGATTTAGAAAAATTGCTAAAAAAGCGGAATGATAGTGCTATCAAAAAGCCCGTGGGCCAGTCCAGTTTTAATTGTAAAGAAAAAAGATGGCAGCAATTGAGTCGTGATTGATTACTGATGCCTAAATGCCATTACAAAAAAGGATTCCTATCGGTTGCCTAGAATTGATGATGCTTTGGATCAACTGGGAGGAGCGAAATACTTTACTGTCATGGACCTTATCTCCAGATATTGGCAAACTGAATTGCCTAAGGAGGAACAGGAGAAGTGTGAAATGATTTCTACTCAAGGACTATTTCAACCAACGCGCATGCCACAGGGGCTGTGCAATGTGACAGCAACTTTTCACAGAGCGATGGATACAATCTTAGGAGATCTTAAATTATACTGTGTACTGGTTTACTTAGATGATATCAATGTCTTCTCACAAACATTTTTGAACATCTAGAGCACCTTGAACAAGTGTTTGAATGACTATTGAAGGCTAATCTAAAGATAAAACCTAAAAAATGTCAGTTCTTTAAACAACAATTGGAATATCTCAGGTTCATCATTGATTCTAAGGGCTTGCGGCCTCAACCTCAAAAGGGGGAGGCAATTAACAAGATGCAAGCTCCAACGAGTATGAGGGATGGTCAACTGTTCTTAGGCATGGTAGGGTATAATTGAAGATTTGTAGAAGGGTTTGCGAGGATTGCTGAGCCCCTATTTTATTTGCTGCAAGGAGGATTTTGATTCTGCTGGGCAGAAAAATGCCAACAAGCCTTTGAGGCTTTGAAAACCAGAATGAGTTCAGCGCCTATTCTTTGATATCTAGATTTCATGAGGCCTTTTATTATACAAACCGACACCTTCTTGACTGAGATTAGGGGTGTGCTATCTCAGATTGGGGAGGATGAGGAGGAGCATCTGGTCACTTATTGCAGCAGAACGCTGAAGCATGAGCACAATTATACAGTGACTGAACGAGAGTGTTTAGCCATAATCTACACATGTAAACAATTTCGAGTTTATGTTCATGGTACCAAGTTTCAAGTAGTAATGGATCACAGCTCGTTAAGATGGCTCCACAACCTCAAGGAACCTGAAGGACGCTTAGCTGCTGGGCTTTAAAATTACAAGCTTATGATTATGAAATTATCCATAGATCTGGGGCGGCCCATCAAAATGCAGACGGATTATTGAGACTTTCCATTGTAGCTGTCCTGAGCATTTTAGCTGATGAAAACCATGAAAAGATGATTAATTGGAAATATAAGGATGAGCCAACTGAAGTGAAAAAATCAATTGAAAAAGCATTAACTGACACTGAATATTGGAATGGAGTTTTATACAAGCTCAGGCCTGATGGGCAGTGTCAAATTTTCCCATAACCTTCCGACCAAATGGAAATTTTTACACAAGTGCACAAGGCCATGGGGCACGGAGGATTGACTAAGACGCTATAATTAATTCAGTCAAAATTACTACTGGGATTCAATGCGATTTGATATTTAAGATGTACTTGACAAATGTCATTCTTGTCAAATTATAAAACTATGAAGTTGGATGTGAAGTATCGTTTAATCAAACCCAACTGGGCTTGCATAGTGTATCAATAGATGTAGTTGGCTCTTTGCCTGTGAGCAGCCTAGGCAACAAATATATAATTGTTGCTATTGACCATCTTACGAGTTGGGTGGAAGCAAAAGCAATCTGAGATGTTGGGGCCTTAACTACTTCCAAGTTCATTATGGATAATGTAATTTACAAGCATGGATGCCCACAGAAGGTCCTGATGGATAACAGCACAAATTTTACTGCTCAAATGATATGACAGCTAATTGAATTGATGTCTATCAAAGGAGTGCTATCAACACCATACCATCCTGAAACTAATGATATGGTAGAGCGAGTGAATGGCACTCTAGTCAGCATTTTATGCAAAAACGCAGCCTTAGCGCCTTCACAATGGGCTACCTCTATTAGTGCTACCATGTTTGCATACAATATTGGAAACCACAGTAGTACTAGCCACTCTCCATTTTGACTTCTGTATGGTAGACAGCCATCAATGCCTCCAGTATTATATTCAGCCCTCAGTTCAACTGAAGCAGTTAGTCAGAATAATTATGTTGAGCAGCTGGAGAAGACATTAATCAAGCTACAATCAGAAGCTTATAAAAATGCAATTAGTTGATAAACTATTCAGAAGAGCTACGATGACGCCAAATGGGCTATGGTGACTAAATTTAAAGAAGGGGACTTAGTGGTATATTGTGATACTAATAGCGCAGGCCGCGCGCACAAGCTTGGCTCGCTTTGAAAAAGTCCATTTATTGTATTGGAAAAATCATCTGAAGATGTATACACTATAGAGGATCAAGGCAGCTGGGTTGTGAATCGAGTACATGCTAAATTCCTTTGTCCATATTGTAAAGATTAAAAAAATAATAATAATAACATAATAATTTTTAAAATATAGAAAAGTGATAAATAATTAACTATACCCTTTTATTTGGAAATATGTGTTTTGTCATCATCAAACCTAGGTAACTCTACTTCAGGAGGGGAGGAGAGTTAGATCAAATTGGAGAAATGTGAATCTCAAACAAATTTGACTATAAAGCCCTGCCAAAGATGTGCTAAACCCAAAAAAGCTTGGCACCAGGCACGCTGGCCTTGTCAGCTTAAGAAAGGCCATCAAACCAGAGGGAAAGACCATTGAAATGGACTTTGGAACAGATGGGAAAGGTTCAATTTGGGAGTAAATGCGCTGAAAGGAAAATACAGTCTCAAGGAGACTTTTGAGGCAAGGGTAAGCTGGGGGGAGGAAAACATTTTCGCAGAACATCTGCAAATGCGCCTTGTCTAATACCCTGCGCATATCAGGCATGTTATCAGAGGGGTATGAGGAAGGAGGGAAGTGAACGCTTGCGCCCAGAACAGCCATCTGTGAAACATACTTTTCTGGAAGCCCTTTCACCAGGCTTTTACAAAGCTCTCAGTATAAAACCAGGATACGTCAATATAGAAACCTGAGCCTTGAGGCCCAATGGAACGTGTAAATCCGTATGCACTGAAGTGGTTTTTCACCAAATCCTATAAACTGAGTTAGCAAAAATAATGGCCTGATTAGCCTCAAATATATCGAATGAGGCAATCTCAGGACCACTAGCGAGTACAGATGATAAATAGGCATTTATGAGCTCTGACATTGAATTGAGCTTGAAACCTAATGAAGCCACACTGCCCACGCATAGAGAGGAAATGAGGTTTTAGAAGGGAAAATAGAAAAAAGGGCAAACAAAAAGTCAGGTAGAAGATCCCCATCCAAAGTGAATTGGTGTCAGATAAGAGTTTCTTGAGGGTGTTCAACTTCCAAAGCCTGAAGGGTTAATGAAAGAGTTGTAGGAGGATCTCACTCAACCTGTTGAGAAGTTCAATGTATAGTAATTGGAATCAAAGGAGTTTGTTCAGGTTCATTGATGATTGATGAAATTACTGTGGGACGCGAAAACAAACCCTTAAAAATTGTAGAAGCATAGCTGGTCAATCCAGCTTGTGAAATCGTGGGCAACAAGCCCAAGTTAACCATTGCACGCCGCATAGACTTGCTAAGTTGTAAGAATATTCATTGGTCAGTGGCAGAAAGACCATTAAGATATCGTTCATACTTGATGAGCGGTAAAGTTGGACATTGTTAATCAGAGAAAAGAGTACCGCCATTTATATCCAGTCAAGGTGGGGGATATGTTGAGTTGTTAACTGAATCTAATTGTCAGATATTAGATAGGGACATAATAATGTTAACAAGCTTAATTTATTATGAATCATATTGGATATCAGTGATCAGGAATATTTTTAGCTTATGTACAGCTTAAGATTTGTGGCCTAACGATTCTACTTTGTAATTCAACTATGATGACATGGGCATGGGGGCTTTGTTGGTTTAGTTGGACCTATAATAATAGCTGACTAAATAACCCGGGCACGTGGGCTTTGTTGGTTTATGTCAAAATTAGTTTTTAATGTCGATTGAGTTTACAATCAAATTAATTATTAATTAGTGGTACATATTGCCTTAGTATGTGCTGCCGATTGCTTGAGATGAGTATCAGTTCAGCTATTTACAGAAATGTTAGAAATGTTGTCTTGAAAAATATTTATGAGTTTGAGACTGACTCTGAGATGATTGGGATATTTTGATTTGAATGGATTGTAGACCCTCAAATGAACTCATTACTTTCTCTGGCCAAGTGCCATTGAAATTGAGGTGTCATGGGTAAGATGTGGTGAACATCAAACCCTATAAATTATCCCAAGTTATTACTAATAAAAATAGAATATTCCTACAGTTTTAATATTCAATTTATAAGCTTTCATATCAATACTTTACATTGTGTTACGTTGAGGATTTACTTAGGATCAGGAAGATCAGGGCAGCATGCCATCATCTAAGTAATGACAGGATAATACAATTTCCAGTATAATTACCAAGGAGTTATATCTTAATTATAGTCACCGTCTGTTCTGTTGTCTTCATACAATAGACGTTTGAAACTCCATCTTACCTTATAACGAGAACCAGTCACTCTAAATATACCAAAAATTCAACAGGGACTTACGTCATCGCTTTTTCCCCTTGTTTCTTCAAGTCATTATTCGCCCTTCTGAAAGGGTGGCTTTGGTTAGGCCGCCCACCGTGAGTGCACCTGGATGTCATGTTTGGCCCTCGCCATAGTGGTGGCATGGGTCTGCTCAACTATGAGGTCCACGCAGCCAATATCCTTGGCACCTGGATTACTGCAGTCACCAACCCAACGATCTCATCCCAGCACTGGTCTTGCGTGGCCCACTCCAACTTCTCCCACACCCTGGGCCTCACCAATCCTACCCACCCCCATACTCTGTTAAAATACCTCGCCTCACACCCTTCTGCTGCGGGCTCACATGGGACGTCGCCCCACTTCAAAAAAATTTCTCTCCATGAGGAGCGCTGAGTGGAGAATTCGCATCAGTGTGGCACACCTCCCAGAGGGGGCGCCCTACTCCTTGCTTCACTAGGAAGTACAAGGACAGCCCATTCTGAACGGAGTGATGCCCATGAGGTCCCCTACCATAGCCAGGGTGGAATACCTTGATATTTTGGACATATCCTACTCCCTCAATACCCGGAAAGCCATTTTGAAGTACGCCTACCACCCTCT
The DNA here is from genome assembly GCA_022478985.1 of Massospora cicadina. Taxonomy (NCBI): domain Eukaryota; kingdom Fungi; phylum Entomophthoromycota; class Entomophthoromycetes; order Entomophthorales; family Entomophthoraceae; genus Massospora; species Massospora cicadina. Next base: position 203,356 of record JAKSZP010000085.1, on the reverse strand, counting down.
TCTGCAGCCGCATATTTGTTCCCATGTGTGGCGCTGCTTGAGACAGGTATATCATACTGCCAAGCGCTCTAATGCTTTGCACTCATCTTGAGTTATGTGTTGTCAGTGTCGAACTTTGGTTCACCGCCTGGAAGAGTGACCTCCCTCAAAAGCGATCTGGCATGAGGTTCAGCGTCTCTTTTTCCAGGATCAAACATGACCCTTTTGCCTATCAAAAAACATCTTCGCCTTGTCCTTGAATTCCCATATACCACCTTCCCTCTGAGCCTTAGTGGTTGCAACAGCCATGCGGACTATCCACACGATTGTCTTGGATGTCAAGCTCTACTCCCACCCTCCAGGAAGCTATACGCTGGTTCCAGTCTCACCTTATGGACCACTTTCAAGCTTGGATGTCTAGGTACATTCACCACGTCGCCACTAGTTGGTCTCATGTGGTTCACAGTTTGGTTCATTGCTTCAGACCCCTTCCTACATACGTGCTCAATAGTGGCGCAAACCCCTACACATGTAGCCCCCCTTCTTTCTCATGGGGTTTTTGCTGGCAAAAGAAGATAGCGTTTGCTTCTCTGAGGTGCCCTACTCTCTCTGAAGTTCATTTTGTTAGTTTAGTTTACTATTGGAAGTGTCTGTCCCCTGGTCAGCCTTCCCTGAATAAAATTAAAGGTACAATTTGAGGGCTTCAACTTAATATTTGACTTACATAACCGTTGAAACACATCCTTCAGGTGATCAAGATATTAGTTGAATGTTCTTGAGAACACTGTTTTGTCATCAAAATAGACTATAACACAAGTAGCTTCAGGTTCTGCAAAATGTTATCCATCGCATGCTGGAAAGATGCAGGTACGTTACACAACCCTTGGGGTAATTGTGTAAGTTGGAAGAGACCCTCACTACAAATGAGAGCACATTTCTCCTGTTCTTCAGGGGAAAGGTTCATCTGCCAATAGTCACAAGAAAAATCATGGAGGAGAAGAAGTATGAGCCAGATAGTTGTGCTAGGGCGTCATCAATGCGGGGTATAGGATAGCTATCCATCTTTATGAGATTATTCAACTTGCAGTAGCCCTGACATCTGATGACTTCATTTTTCTTTTTAATTAGTAAAAGGGGAATACCAGGTATTAGTGATGGAACTAATAACCCCGCGTCTAGTAACTACTGGAGATCCTTCCTCATTTGCTGCTCCTCCACCCTTGACTTATGATAAGGTTTGGACCTAAAAGATGGGCATCACCCACATCGATGGAGAACTTTAGTCCTTCATGTGTCCACAGTAAGTATCTGTCTTCGAGAATATATCACTATAGTCGTCTAGTAAAGTATGAACATTTTCCACCCATCTGGGGTCAACTCATCCGAGATATGGATGTTGGGTAAGGTACATAAAATTTTATCCATTGGCAAGCCCAAATCCATCATAGAGCCAATGAATTTAAGAGGCTCAATGTCCTCTACGGGGACCAATAAGCCTCTGACAATCTCCTGGTGTTTTTTACAACCACGTCCTTACAGGTGAGGTTCACCAACAGAATAGTAATAGGCTTTGGTAGACTGGGTCTTATATACCAGGCAATACTTGAGTCTCCAAGGAGCTAATGCCCTCAAGGCTTATGAGGTGCAACAAGCAGTGGTGTGGGATTTGGAGAGTGATTTTTGTTTTCACCGCTCGTTGTTCACCAGACTTAATCAATACTTCATCTGCAGCATAGAAAGGAATACGTCCCTAGCATCAACTGAATTGGGCAATTTTTTGGTATTGCGCCAAGAGGTGAAATAATGCAAATTAATAGCTGAAAAGGGATATTCAACCAGACAAGAATATTCATTCTTTCAGGGTCTTTATTGGGTAAGATTAAAGGGAATTCATTGTTGAGTAACGAGAGGAAGCCTTGCATCATGGTAATTATTCCCCCATACTCAATCATAAACTGGGTACCTATGACAATATCATAGGCGTTGTTGTCCAAGGCCATTGCAGGGGCTAATAAGATAAGCTTCCCAATTCGGATGGAAAGTGAAGAATACGTCCCAATGGCGCAGGTGTTATTTGGGCTGGCGGTGCCAAATTCTTGATTTTACTCCAAGTCAGGCGTCAGTTTTATCTTCTTGATGAGCCTAGTGGAGATTATATTAACTGAGGAGCTAGTATCCAGGGTGGCCATTAACCAGACTTTTTGAATGACCACTTCAACCTTGGTGAGTGTTCCTCAAATTTAGGTGATAAAGCTAAGACCTCCTTGATCCGGAAAGTAGAGGTAAGTTTATGAGCAGTCTCAGGGTATTTTCCAGGATTTATTTCAGGGTATGGACCTGCTGAAGAGGTCGAATCAAGCCAGCAAGGAACTCATCACCATCACTGGCAGTTTGAATAACTTTTGAGCATTCTAAAATTTAGCTGAGGTACGTTTCCACAGGTATGTTGGTTTCGTCCACTTCTTCAGCATTCAAATGATCAGGGACCTCCACTTCTGCGGGTGCTCCCAATAAGTAGTGGCCAACGTCCTTGTAACCCCCTTAGATTCATCCCCAAGGTTATTCTCAACCACTGTCAAGGTCACAATTGAATTAGGAGAGACGGCCACATGAGGTTGGGTAGCTATCTTCTGAAATTCATCTTTTCAGCAAGCACTATATTGTTTCAGGGTTATCCTTAGGCAAGCAACTACCAGCTTGGCTGGAGGGGAAGGCACAACGGCTTTAGTAAGCTTATGTGGGAGTATAGTATTAACTACTTTACAGGGACTAATCCACATGAGAGCGTGATTTCAATTTAAAGTCGCACTGAGGAAGCAGGTTTTGCAGGAATGATATGCACAGGTGGCCTCACTCCCAACTGTTCAACAGGAGGAAGCTCCTCGAAGGTTAGAGCTGAAGAGTTCACCTCAGCTTCATTTGTTGGTGCACATGAATGAAAGTTTGGCAACATCTAACAGAGCCTCTTTTATATTACAGATGTTTTTAAGTGGCATTTCAATAAGATGATATGCCTGGTTAGAGATGGTTGAGAAACGTACCCAGTTAATATGGCTGCAATAGCATCATCAAGGGTTAGCATGTTAGACGTTGACAACCTTTGAGCAGCGAGGGAAAATCTCAGCAAAATAGCAATTAGTTCACCCTCATACATTCTAAGGCGCATAAAGGCTTGTTTTTACCTGTGTAGAGACTCTTCTTTAATCCGAATGCAGCCAGAGGAGCCTCCTTCACCTCTGCCCAGGTATGCAAAGTATCCATGTAAGAAACTATCATCTCTTGTGCTAGGTTACTTAAGCAAGGAATGGTTAGTTGAACCTTTAGATTATCCATTATGCCATACATGGCAGCTTCATTTTAAATTTATTGCGGGGAAGGCGACCATGGGACGGACACTTCCGAATATGACTCAGAAGAGACAAAACTTAGTACCAGGAAAGGCACCCCAGAGAAGAGATGCTATCTCTTGTTGCCAGCGGGAACGCCACTTATGGGGAGGGGTAGGGAACGTGTGGAGGGGCCGTAGCCACAACTGAACACGTGTGGAGGAAGGGGTCTGATTTGATGAACCAGACTGGGAACCAGGAGGAGACCAGCTATCGGCGACGCAGTGGGAGGTATCCAAACATCCACTCTTGAAAGTGGTCCACCAAATGAGACCGGAATCTGTGGACAGCTTCTGGGAGGGTGGGGGTGGAGCCTGCGATGGCATCATAGACAATCGTGTGGATGGTCCACATGGCGATTGCAACCACCAAAGCACGGCGGGAGGGTGGAAGAGAGGGGGCCATTGATGAAGCAAACATATCTCTTGACAGACTGAAGGGATGCGTTTGATCCTGGCCCAGAAGACGTTGGACTTCGCGCCATATCACTTTAGAGGTAGGGCACTTCTCCAGGCGGTGGAACAGCGTTCCGTACTGGCCACACACGACATAGGATGAGTGTAAAGCGTTAGAGCGTTCAGCTGTATGATACACCCACCTCAGGCAGCGCCACACATGGGAGCGGACTTGAGGCTGCAACAGAGGATGGTGTACGTATTTCCAGATAGTTTTTTGGGTCTCAATGGAGTAAGGGATGTCCATCATGTCCAGGTAGTCCGCCCCGGATAGGACTTGGGGTCGAATGGGGATCACACCATCATGGATGGGTAGACCCTGTACCTCTTGTGTGAACCGGGGAGAGGGGCGGCCTCTTCAGGTTGTATGTCCGCTAATACAAATTCTCCACTCTGCGCTTCGCATGGAGAGTAGGATTCGTTTGTAGTGGGTTTTAGTCCCGTGAGGACCTGTGGCCGATGTGTGTGATGCGAGGTATTTCATCAGGGAGTGGGGGTTCGATGGATTGTTGTGGCCCAAGGCGCGGGAGAAGTTGGAGCGGGCTGCGCAGGACCATTGTTGGGAGGGGAGTGTAGGAGCGGTGTCGACCGCAATCCAGGTGCCCAGGATCTTGGCAGCATGGGCTTAGAAGTCAAGCAGGCCCATGCCACCATGATGATGAGGGCCAAACATGACCTCTAGTCATACTGGTGGAGGGTGGCCTAACCAAAGCCATCCTTGCAGCAAGGCATACAAGGATTTGAAGAAGCTTGGGGAGAAGGGGATGGCATGGGCTCCAAACCAGACTTTGGAGAGGAGCATGGAGTTGGCTAAAACAACCCTGCCAGTAAGGGAAGTAGGGGTGGGCTCTGAGAGAGGCGATTCGCTTTGTCACGTTGTCCAGAATATGGCACTCCATTACTGCTGACGCGTATCCGCCTGCTTCCATCCACATGCCCAGATGGCGTACCGGTCCTATGGTAGGACGTGGCGCAAAGGGGAGCACCAGTGGGGCGGTGTGTGTTGAGTTAGTAGGGCGAGGACGTGGGCGAGCAGATGGGCCAGGTTGTGAACTAATTGCTGGGGTCCAGCAGTTCTGAAACTGACCAAGGAGGATGATTTTGGTTTTGGAAGTGTTCAGTGCCGCGTTGCTTACCCGGAAATACTCCTGGATAAGAGCTTCAAGCGCGCGTGCATCTTGATTATTAGACACCCCAACCACACATAATCATCTTCGAATGCCATTATCTTGACTGGGGCTTGGCCTGGCACATGGACCCCGGTGAGTTGGGCATTCACATTTCGCAGTAGTGAGTCAAGGCTGAAGTTGTATAAGAGTGGGCTGAGGGGGTCCCCTTGTCGCAAGCCCCTTTGAGGGTGGACTACTTCTGTTAGGAAGCCAGGGCCACGTACTGCCATTGTTGCAGATTCCGTGAGCAGCATCACACAGTTGATGAAGCGAGGGGGTAGGCGGAATTGATGGAGGCAGGCCCTGAGGTATTCCCAGTTTACTCTATCATAGGCCTTTTGTTGGTCCAAGAATACAAGTGCCCCAGAGGCTGTGGATTGACATACATTAGCCACAGAGTGCACGTTATCCCAAATTGACCTTCTGGGTATGAAACGAATTGTTCTAGGGAGATGGTGGCAGATGCTACAGTCTCTAAACGGTTAGCCATTATTTTTGTTAAAAAATTTTAGTGTCTGTGTTTGTTAGATAAATGGGGCGCCAGTTGGCTAAGTCTAGCTTATCCCTTTTCTTGAAGAGTGTGACGGTAAAGGCCTCATGTCCTCCTGGTAGGAGGCGCATTTCCAACAGGCTTTGGTTAAGTGAGGCGAGAAGCAATGGGGATATATATTTGAAATACTTTTTGTAGAACTCATATGGAATGCCATCTGGGCCTGGGCTTTTTTGGTTTGGCGCACTGCGAATGGCTGTTCATAATTCAGTCAGAGTAATCAAATTCACTATTTCTGGGTATCAGAAAACGGTGCAGATGTGGGCTCAGTTGAGAAATTCTGCCACATCAGCTGGCTGAATTGGATCAGATTGGTACAACTCAGAGTAATACTTTTGTGTTTTGATTGCCACTTTGGCTGACATATCCGCAATGGAATCATCCGATCTTCACACCTGTGTGCAGGCCACACTCTGGCGTAGTGTGAAATTTTTTAAAGAAATGTGCAGTGCACTTGTCGCCTTTTGTGATGCGTGTGGCCCTTTACTGAACACAAACCCGATGTTTGTGTTGCCTTTCGAGTGCATTGAGGTGGGTGGCTGCCTCCGCCCACTTCCATCCCCATGCAGAGCTGTATCCTGTAGCTGGGATGTTGGAATCCAGGTGTGCCAACTCTGCCAGAGCGCGCGAAATGACTGCCAATGTGGCTCGTGAATGTCTGGAGGAGAGATGGTGAGAGTGGCGGATGGTGTCATCTTTGAAAGTTGCCCATGTGGAAATGGGGTCTGCACAAAATGGTGCAACAAACTTTTTTTCCAAAGTTGCCGCTTCCACCCACATGGAAAATCCTGGTGACGCGAGCTCAGAGGGGCAGATTTTGCACCAATGTGGGGCCTTAGCAGCTGTGACAGGTAGGTGGTAGGTTAGCGAGACCAGTTGATGGTCGGAGAATTCCATTTTTGTTGTTTTGAAGTGGAAGATGTGGGGTTGGAATTTCTCTAGCGTTAGGATAAGGTCAATGCGGGTCATGGACCTTAGTTGGCCATTGTGGACGAGGAGACACATCATATTTTTGAGCAGCAGGGCATGTCGCAGCAGCACATCCATTAACCTGAGGGTGGCCTTTAGTTTGCGCAGTGCTACGTGACCCTGGGGGGCGTGGGGTGAGGAAGGCCACTGGTCCATTGGTGTGTTTATCCAACAGTTCATGTCGCTGACTAGGAAAGAGTCTGGGGTAGCGGGAGGGATTTGACTGATGAGAAAAATTCCTGACACTCGCATGCACCATATGGGGCATAGATGTTGACGCTTGTGTGCACTACGTCAGCCCACAAGAAAGTGACAACAAGAACTCAGCCATTTAGGAATGTTTCTGAAAATAAAAATTTGAAAAAATTATTTTTCTGAATTAGCACCCCACAGTGCTTTGACCAAAAGGATAGGGATGGGAGGAGCATTGTTTTCCAAGCTTCCTCGGAACCTCGTGGACAGTGGGACTCCTGGATGGCCAGGATATCCACGGGTAAATTGTGTTTTAAGAAACTCAGTTTCCTAGCCCGTGATGGGGAGCTTTGAGACCGGCGATATTCAGCGTCCCTAAAGTAAAGGTTTCCCCCATTGCACCTTAGGTGTGAGGGGATGGGCACCTGGGCCCACCAGCCTCCTCTAGATCCCCACAGGCCTTCACAGCAGCGCGGGTGTTAGCAGCAACGCTATTGGGGTTTTTGTTATTTTTTCAGAAAGAGTTGCATTGGCTTTAGCCTTCGCTTTTTGTTTTCCCGATGTCAGACGAATTTTTTGTGGTGTGGATGAGTTCGGTGCACCATTGAGTGGGTCAAAAAAATTTTCAGTTGGGATGGGTCCCAAGTCAGTTTTGACTGAAGCTTGGGTGCAACGATTGGGTGAGATCAAATCCCCCATTGGATCCTCAGATTGGGTGGCCTAATTGGCATGGGCTTCCCAATCTGATTGGTTGATGGATACCTGAGTTGCTTTACCGTGAAGGTTTCCATGTCCTCCTGGCATTGTGAGTGTGGGATAGCAGTGGTAGCTTTGGCCGCTTCCTTGGCCGCGACCCTGTGGGCTTGCTTGGCCTTCTTCCACTCTCGTGGGGAGATAGGCTTTACCAGTTGGTAGCAGCCTTGTGCTCCCCACGGAAAAGCCTCTTTGGTTCTTGTAGTTGGTTCATAGTGCGCCTCTCCGCTGGCCATGGCCGCTGAGGGGTGCTCTTGAAATGTGATGCCCTCCTTGGTGGGGCATGCGTGCGCCTTATGGCTGAATGCGTCACAGTGGGTGCAAATGGGGGGGCGCGCTGTCCACGGTCACCCAGAATGGGTAGGTGGTATGCCCTGCAATATCAATAAAAGTGGAGTGCGGGATCTGGGTTAGGTCCTTCACGATCTCCTCAGTTGGGGTCAGGACTGCGGTGGCTTTGCCGGTGCACAGGTGTGGCATCAGCATGAAGAGTTGCATATCAAAAGATTGAATTTTGCTGTATACGGCGAGACCATCTTTCAGGTGTTGTTCCAAAATGTCACATTTTACTATAGTAGGCAAAAAGTCAAACGTGAGGAAAATTTGGTTTGATTTTGTCTATCTGGTTCATTTGGTTTTGACAACCCATTGCCCTTCAGGGAGGTCAACCACTACATGCACTACCGCAGCCTCGTCTGCTGCCTCTTTGCTTTTGAAACCTAGGTCCAGCCAACCGCGTGACATGGAGTGAGGTGCAACGTACACTGCAGTCAGGAAAATAGTGTGCACATCTTCACAAAATTTTTCCCATAAGGCCGTTTGTTGGATGTCCAGAAACACACAGACTCTGAATTCTTTCGATGAAAGTGGCTGGGAGTGTGGCGTATTGATGTACTGGTTGCATCGTGCTTGCCATGCGAGTATCTCCAGGGAAATAGTGACTGCCAGTTTCTTAAAATTTTTGTCTTTTCTGCCAGTTTCTCCAGGGCATTTTCAAACGTTGGAGGCCGCGGGCCTTCCACCTGCTCCTCTTACCTTACTTGCCCAACTGCTCCCTGACATGGGCGCAGACTAATCTTCTCTGTGAGATTATTAAACTAGATTCAGTCTTGAATTGAATAGGTTGCAAAAGTGATTGCAACGAGAAAGAAAAGTTACATACATGGCAGCTTCATAAATATACAAAAAGAAAGCAATGCTCCCTTCACCAGGGGTGTACTTGTCTTTAATAGGGGGTTTAAAAGGGCGCTGCTCCAGCTCTTTAATATGAGATAGAGCGCAGGCGAGTTGCTTTCTAGGGCAACTATCCTTAATTTAGTTGAAAAGGGAAAAGTTGTAGAGTTACTCGTATTAAAGGCCTCCATTTTTGAGTTTGAAATTTTGGTGTACAGGGTATCCCTTGTAGTGAGCACAACTTTGTGAGAATCAACCTTTTTGATACTCGCTGGTGCTTAGATGCCACTGGATTTAACAACATGTTCATAAATAAAAAGGCTAAAACACTAATAAATAAAAGGTTGGTTTTTATAATCTTTTTAGTGTCATTGCACGGGGAAAAATGAACCCTCTTAATATTAAACTGTTCAGTATTTAAACTGTATTGATGGTCAAGGGAAATTCAATGTTAAATCTGGTAAGGCTTAGACTGGTCCCAATTAGGAAATGTGGGAATGTAGCCTATCGAAGCTCAGAAAACTCACTTCACTTTGGCTGAAAATGGATGGGAATTATTTTTAGCCAAGACGTAGCATGTAATGATTTGATTAATTTCAGCCAAACCCCATTCAATATATTTATTGCACCTTGGGGGACCCCTGCCAGGCCTATAAAATGGGGTGGTCCCTGCATAGCTGCTTGAATGGACCTGCTCATGGCTGAGGGAGTACCATCTTATGGATTCCCCAGGGTCTGCCACATGGTCAGAGTAATCTGACTGCTTGATCTCATGTTTATTGCCTGGCAATTATTTGAAATCATGTTACCCCAATTTTTAGGGTTCCACCGAGAATTGGCCATGGTCTTTTGGCTGAGAAATTGTTAGTATTATTTGAAACATTCTATTATTATTGCAAACTTGAGAATGTCTGAAATTTCCCTGTTTCGGCCCATTTTAGGCCCAAAACATTATTTTCTTGGAGACATAAGGGCAAATGTCTGACAGTTGGAAAGGAGGGGTACAAATTGTACTATAATAGTTTTCATGGTGTTAACTTTTTTGGACGTCTTGTGATAGCGCTTGAGGTCCTAGCATTTAGTTCTATGAATTTTACATCTAATTACCACTATTGTGTCATTGGTGAAGAATATGGTGCAGGTGAGGGGCTTGCTAGGAACTTAAATAACCACAACTTGTTAGTGGAGTAGGGTCAGGAGAGGATCCAGGGCTATATTTAAATGGATGAGCTCAGCTAATCATCTCAATGGAGACCTTATAAGACCTTAACCGCCTCTGTAAATCCTGTTAGAGCAAGTATTCTGGTGTATTGCTGTTTTTATAGCATTGAAATACACTCCTAGCTTTTGGTGAGATGTGGAGGCGGGTTAAAGAGGCGTCATGATACTTCCAAATCACTAGATCATACATTTTTTACATATTGAGGTGCTCCATAAAATGTGGGTTTGGGGTGAGTTAGCTGACATAGTTTTAAACTTCTCATTGTAGTTTTTCCATATTAATATCTCTGGGATAATGCCATGATGAGAAAAGTTGAATAGGTTGCCGCCCAATTAATCATGTGGTTCATTAGAAAATTTGTAAAAGTTTGTGGTCTGTGTACTATTTATATCAGTCAGTAGTTTATAAAGGTCTCTAAACTCGCTTTCTTATGGATAAGAGTCATAAATAAGCCTCTCAAGTTGGCTAGTACTCTAGCTCCTACCAGAAGGGTCGAGAAAAGGGGTTGGGACCTTCAGAACTGTCTTGGGATCTTCTAGGTACACTTTGAACGGGGTAACATCTGGTCCTAGGGCCTTTGGGAGTGGATGTAAGTCTGAGGAACGCCCCATTGTGTCGATCAGGCTCTCTTACCATTTTTGAGAAAAAGGTTCTGAAGAGGGTGGCTGTGCCCCTCATTAACCAGGATGACCTCGGCCACGTGATAGATGAGCGCTGGGTAACATCCCTCCCTCTTTAATCCCTCCCCCAGTGCCCACACTCATCTCAGCCATACTTGTCCACCAGATTAGGGAAATCTGTGGCAAGATCGCCAAACTGAAGTCAATTGGTCTGAAAATGATTATAACAAGCCAGATGATCAGAATACACATAGTCAAAAAGGGATGAAGATTAATTCATCAGCCAGAATCTCTGACAATTTCAATTCAGAAAAACGGTACAATTGTAAAAACTAACCCCGCCTCAAAATTGTTGGGGATGATCCCTGATGTGCAGATAGTAGCATCAGACAACAACGATGATAGTTCAAAGCTCATTTCTGGTAAATCAAGAGTTGCAGCTGATGCAACGCTTTTAACCAAATGAATGGCCCAGTGACCAGGCATGGGCAGGTTGGGCATTCTGAACTAGTTCCCAACCAATTCAAGCCCTTATGTGGGGTGGCCCTGGGGGATTCCTGCTGCTTTACATGCCAGAAGCCGTTGCACCAACCATCGAAAATGCAGTCAAGCCTCAGTTCAGGCGTTTGAGGTCAAACTGACAGCAACTTGGCCTGCCACCAAATTCTTTGATGTTGGTTCCCATTGAGCTTATCTGCCCCCATCCCCAAATAATTTTTCAGTTAGGTCAAACTTGAGGGACCCAATCCCTGCTTGTTTCTGCACAAATAGACCACTATTTAATTAGTTGCATCGCACTGAGAAAATTGTTGGTCGATTTTTCTTCACATTCTTTTATTAAAATTCGCCGCTAAAAACTATCAATTTTCGATTATATTAATATCCTTCTGGATGCATTCCTGATGGCTTTAATCTGGTGGCCTGTCAGTCCCTATACCAGATGGGCTTTACCAGTATTGATGGTTACTATGGCCCCCACCATCGTCAACTGGGTTCAGAGAGCTAGATACTTCTGGCAATTCAACCCCATTATTTCAAATATCCGCCAACAATATACTGGGATCTTGTGGCTTTACATTACCATTTCCAAACAAGTATCCATCCACTTGTCTCCTCAGTTGAATTGAACCTTCCCACCGGTGACCTTGTAGAAACTATACCTGTGGTACCGCCCCCTTCAGCAAGACCCCCAGTGTCTGGGTTTGTCTCCATTTGGATCATTCTCGGGTTGCTGTTCCCAATTGCCCTACACCAACGATTTATAATTTCCCAATTCATGGCTCCATACAACTTCATATGTGCGGCAATGCCTCTGGCATTCTGGCTTGCTTTTTGGGTGCTTACGTATCCCAACTGGAAGGCCTGTCTAAACTTCTTCAACCGTTTTCATGACATAATGAATCAATTATTGTTTCCTGCCCACTTCCACCCTGCTCTTTGAAGTGGGCGCTACTGTGGTTACCTCTACCAAATGAAAGTGCAATCAGTAGTCTGCTGTTTGTTGTTCATTTGGTCACTTGCCGATTTTGTGGGAAGTATCCGCTCTACCTTGGAGAAACTTCTTCAGGCTGGCAGAGCCTTTTGGATTACTACCCCTCCCCCACCTAATATTCTGGAAGAAAGTTCACATGTTCTTTCCTGTGAGATTGTGAATCAGGTTCTCAATGCCCTCACTGATGTGCAAATGCATTTTGTGATTGCCCTAAACAATGCCGCTGCATTATCCCATGCCCAACAAGGGGTCGCTTTGTTGGATGATGTAGAAGGGGATGCCCATTGGTGGGTGCGAGGCCTTCTGCATTATTCCTCACAAGCGGGGTATCCCACCTCGCTGATTGCCATCATATCAGCTGCCTTGAAAACCCTGGTGTTGCGCTCGGACCACTTATTTAGATTGCTCCCTACTATGACCAAAGCCCCTAGCTTGGCTTCTTTGGTCTCTACCTTCTTCAAACAGGCTCCCACACTGGACCTCTCTAATGATATGCTTCAGATAATCTTTAGATCAGGTTTAGATTTGGTTTTGCTCATCATAAGGTCTGGTCCACCTCAAAAGGAATGGTAGTTCAAATATGTACCGCTTTGACCACTATCAATGCCACCTCTCGCCATACTTCCTGCTATCAAGGGGAAATTATGATAGGACTACCCAACAAGGATTTGGACGCAGTTTTCACCATTGAACCAGTGATAGTTCTGGATTCAGAGCCCATAACTATCCTGCGTCAGAGTTGGTTTATCCTGGTTCACCTATAAATGAATAAGTAAAAGCCCAGATGAAGACAGCTGATTCTTAAGCCCTTGTTCTTCCCAACTTTACTCCATAAAAGGCCCCTTTTCTTCCCCCAATCTTCCTTCCATTTCTTCAGTTGCAGCGGAAACGCCCAAATCTACTAATAAAAAAAACTTCGCTTATTTCCTATTACCTATGAAGATTAGTATTGGATCTCTTCACATCTCCTTTAAGGCCCTGGTGGATACATAAGCCGCTGGTAATTTCATGAGCGTTGAGTTAGCCCAACAATTAGACTGGACATCGACGTAGGTCCATTGTTGATGTTGGCTTTTTCAGCCTCCCAGACATCATATATAGTCTGTCAGCCAGTACCTTATTTGGTACACCAGTTTAGCTTCTGCAATCAGATTTCTGCTATGCCAAACTTGGTGTTTCCAGTGATCTTAGGGTTGGATGGTGTCTTTGACAACATGCTAGGATCCACCTGGAATCAAACATGTTGTCACTCATTAATGATCAGCTGAGGGGTGAATTTCCCTTAGTCAACACTTTTAATAAAACTCAAGGTCGCAGTTCTATTACTTACCTAATCTCTCCTGCAGGCCTTCCATATGATTTCTCCAAAAACCTAATTCACTATCAAAGTATCTTCAATTCTGAAAAGGCAGCTCGTCTGCCTCCTCATATTATATTATAATTGGGATTTCGTACGATGGTGCAGTTGGTGAATATCAACTGTCTGTTGTATCCCCACACAGCGGAGGAGGAGGCTGCACTTAAATCTTGGTTAGATGATATGCTTAAAAAGGTTGTTGTTTAAGGAGACATCGCCAGTCATGTCTTCCATCATCTTCGCCAAAAAATCTGATGGTTCCCTCCATCCCTGTGTGGATTATGGACATTTAAACAAAGTTACAGATTACGATCCCTACCCCCTGCCCCTGGAGCAGACAATCAGCCAAGTAATCGCCAAGTCTCATGTGTTCTCTAAGCTTGATCTTATCAATGTCTTCAACCATATTTGGGTAATGGAAGGTCAAGAATGGCTAACAGCGATCCAAATGAAGCGGGGCATTTTCCAATTCTGTGTAATGCCCTTTGGGCTGAAGAATGCACCCGCTACGTTTCAACAAATGATTGACAGTGTACTGGGTGATCTTTGGTTCACTTGTGCAGTCGCATATACTGACAACATTCTGGTTCACTCCCCAACTCCTGAACAGCACACTATTGATTTGGAAGCAGTTTTGGTTGATTTTCACAAGGCAGGCTTGTTCGTCAAGCCTTCCAAATGCAAGTTCTATAAGGAGGAAGTTACTTTTCTTGGGAACCTCGCCTTCAAGGATGGTTACATGATTCCTCCCAATAAGTTGGACGCTATCCGTGAATGGCCAACTCTGACTATCCAGAAACAATTACAGAGTTTCTTGGGAATCATTATTTTTAAAAGGATTTTCCCTGGATTTTCCCAGTTAGCTTCCCCACTCCACCCCCTCACAGGCAAGAATGTGCCATTTTGTTGGACGCCCAAATGCCAGCAGGCGTTCAAGTTGATCAAAGAGGTGTTTTTATCCCCTCCCATCCTGAAACACGTGGATCCTGCTAAGCCGTATATCGTTGCATGTGATGCCTCCTTAGTGGCAGTGGGGGAAGTCCTCTAAGAGCACGATGGCTTGGAACATCTGGTCATTTACTTTTCCCAAAAATTTACTTCTATGGAGCAATCTTGGGCCATCTCCGATAAGGATTTGGCAGCCATAGCATGGGCTGACTCATTGGAGGTATCTGTTTCAGGGTGCTCAGCATGAGTTAACTGTTCACATGGATCACCAAGCACTCTTGTATTTCCGTAAAACCCAGAAATTGGTGCATCTGGGTAGCTTGTAAATATCAGAACTTATGCAGTTTCAATTTCAAATACAAATTCATAAAAGGTGCGCTTAACATACTTCCCAATTTTCTTAGCCGCAAACCCGCCCACTGTCCCTCAGATCCAGATGTAGTGGACCTCATTACTGTGGTTCCTGTTGCTCAAAGTTTTTTAATTTTCCTCCATCATCTATTTTGTTGCTCTTGCTCCTGACGCCCCACTAATTTCTTATGTCTTAGCTGGCCAAATGACCTGCCCTGAAGGTTTGGAGCTATTCAAGCAATTGCCCCTCCAAAATTATAAACACTCTCTATATTCCTTGGTGGAGGATCTCATTTATTTTTGGTCACAAATTTGGGTCCCCCCTCTCTTCAGAGCCGAGGTATTTTGCGCGCATCATACCCCCACGATCAGCCATCAGTTCAATAAGAAATGTATTGACTTGATTAAGTGGACCTACAATTGGGCGGGTTTAACTAAGGAAGTATCAGCCTGGATCGCCAATTGCGTTACTTGTGCCTGGGTTAAGTTAGATTGCTCTAGTAGAAATGGGCTTTTACAAACCCCTTACAACAAACGGAAGGTCCATGGGCATTGGTGTCCATGGATTTTGTCGTTGAACTCCCCTGCTCTAATGGGTTTACGGCGGTGATGGTGGTGGTGGATCGTTTCACCAATTTTTCTCTTTTTATTTCCTGCGCTTCCCCGACTACATCAGAGGAAACCGCTTGTCTTTTTGTGCGCCATGTGTTTTCAATGTTTGGCCTCCCACGGGAGATCATCAGTGACCATGGTTCACAGTTCAATGCGCAGTTCTGGAGTGAACTCTTGTCTATTTTAAAAATCTCCTTCTGTCACTCCACAGTGTATCATCCCCAGTCTGATGGACAGACTGAGCGAGTTAACCAAGTCCTAGAACAGTACCTACATTGCTATGCTGCAGCCGCACAGGACACCTGGGCTAACAACCTTCCCCTCGCTCAATTCGCCTACAACAATGGGACTCACGCTTCCATGGCGTTTTTTCCTTATGAAGCAACTCTAGGATATAATCCTTCCTTTATGGTTGGACCCTGCTTGTGGCCCGAGGTCTAAGCTGCTGCGGATCACGCTGAACATATCAGGTCTTCTCAATCCTTAGTGTGGGAACACCTCACCAAAACCATTAAATACTACAAGTGGTTTGTAGATCGTAAGAGAATCCCAGGTCATGACATAATGGTGGTTCCTATGTTATGCTCAATACACATCATTTGAGAATGCAAGTACCCTCCAGTAAGTTTTCAAACAAGCATTTGGGCCCCCATTTGGTGGAGGAAGACTTGGGTAATGGTGCGTTCTGGTTAAAAATTCCAGCCCATAGGAAACAGCACCCCGTCTTCCATGTTTCCAATTTGTCACCTTTCTAAGGGTACTGTTTTTGCGGATACTAAGCCAATCGTTATTAAAAATGTGGAGGGTGCCACAATGGAAAATACCCTAGCATCCCGAAATTCCCATCAGTTTGTTCAGTATCTCAAGGCCTGGAAAGGCTATCCAGCTTATGAGAACAGTTGGGTTAAGGCCCGCGATTGTGCAAACTGCATGGAACTGGTCAAAGAATTTCAGACTTGCACCCCGATGCTCCCCACCTTCCCAAAAAAAGTCACGATGGTGATGGCAATCAAGTTTCCCAAAGCGCACAAAAATGTGGCTTCATGCAGTTTCCAGGAAGTCGTGCCCTTCCTTTGAAAGAGGAAAGGGTAATGTAATTCCTGGGGAATGTCCCCTGTGTGTCAATCAAGCTCTCTTACCATTTTTGAGTAAAAAGGTTCTGATGAGGGTGGCTGTACTCCTCGTTACCCAGGGTGACCTCGCCACATGGTAGACGAGCGCTGGGTAACAGCCTCCCTCTTTGGATCCCTCCCCCAGTGCCCACTCTCACCTTGGCTGAACTTGTCCACCAGATCAGGTTAATATGCACCTAGATCACCAAACTGAAGCCAATTGGCCCAAAAATGATTGGAAACAAACCAGTTGATCAGAATCCACATAGTCGAAAAGGGATGAAGATTGATTCATTGGCTGTAATCACCGATGGTTTTTATTCAGCCAACATTTCAATTGTCAAAAATAACCCACTCTCAAAATCATTGAGGATAATCCCTGATGTGCAGGTAGTAGCATCAGACACCATCAACAATAGTTCAAAGCTCCCTTCTGGAAAATCAGGAGTTGCAGCCAATGCAACGCTTTTGACTGAATGAATGGCCCAGTGATCAGGCATGGGCAGGTTGGGCATCCTGAACTAGCTCCCAACCAATTCAAGCCCTTATGTGGGGTGGCCCTGGGGGATTCCTGCTGCTTTACATGCCAGAAGCCGTTGCACCAACCATCGAAAATGCAGTCAAGCCTCAGTTCAGGCGTTTGAGGTCAAACTGACAGCAACTTGGCCTGCCACCAAATTCTTTGATGTTGGTTCCCATTGAGCTTATCTGCCCCCATCCCCAAATAATTTTTCAGTTAGGTCAAACTTGAGGGACCCAATCCCTGCTTGTTTCTGCATAAATAGACCACTATTTAATTAGTTGCATCGCACTGAGAAAATTGTTGGTCGATTTTTCTTCACTTTCCTTTATTAAAATTCGCCGCTAAAAAATATCAATTTTCAATTTTATTGATATCCTTCTGGATGCATTCCTGATGGCTTTAATCTGGTGGCCTGTCAGTCCCTATACCAGATGGGCTTTACCAGTATTGATGGTTACTATGGCCCCCACCATCGTCAACTGGGTTCAGAGAGCTAGATACTTCTGGCAATTCAACCCCATTATTTCAGAAATCCGCCAACAATATACTGGGATCTTGTGGCTTTACATCCACCATTTCCAAACAAGTTTCCATCCCCTTGTCTCCTCAGTTGAATTGAACTCTCCCACCGGTGACCTTGTAGAAACTATACCTGTGGTACCGCCCCCTTCAGCAAGTCCCCCAGTGTCTGGATTTGTCTCTATTTGGTTCATTCTCGGGTTGATGTTCTTAATTGCCCTACATCAACGATTTATCATTTCCCAATTCACAGCTCCATACAACGTCACACGTGCGGCAATGCCTCTGGTATTCTGGCTTGCTTTTTGGGTGCTTACATATCCCAACTGGCAGACCGGTCTAAACTTCTTCTGCCATCTTCATGACAATGTGGCGTGGAGAAGAATTTACAATACTCCTTGATGTTTGAGTGGCTCAAGAAGTTCCTCACTCGCTGAGAGATTGATCAGTAGTATCAGGGTTTTTCTGAATAATATCATGGACATCAGCTGGGTTTACCCCAGAAGGTTATATTAGGGGCTGAATAGTATCAGTTACCTTGCGGTTATTTTATCTTTGTTCGTAGTGATGGAGTTCCTCACCTTTTAAGGTTGAAATCTTCTGAGCCTTTGATAAGCTTTTTGCTTATGGACATAGTGGGTGGGGCGTTCTCACAGGGTTTAGTAATTAACAATGTGAAGTTCGCCGCCTGTTATTCTCTAGTAGTAAGTTTATGGCAGTGCATCTTTTTTGCGGCTTCACATTCTTTTAAACATTAAGGGAAGTGGTGGTTGGAAGTTTTTTCAAGATGCCCAGTTCTGGCTTCAGCTAGTCTGACCTTGGCGTGGGCTGCATTCATATGGGCTTTTGCGCAGTCATTGAAAACCTTCAGGATCTGCAACTCTTTCTTCACCCATTTATTTCGGGTTTATGCAAATGGGGTAGTTTTGGATACAGGTTACAGATGGCCATATTCAATTTTTCTTTTATTAAAGGGTTGTTCGGGATTTATGGGGCTTTCCTAAGAAAAAAATGATACAATTGTCTGTGGTTGATTGTGTGGACCACCATAAAGGACTTATGATTGATATTAATGTTATTCAAGCTGTAAGAGTGGGGACTCAACTATCCAGCATGGAGATGGTTAGAGCCATATCAGTTTGTGACGTAAACCTGAACTTCCCTCCTTATAACAGATAGATATGATTCATGCAGCCAAGGATAGATGTGGAGTGGGGTCAGGCATCAGTAAGTCCGCTGGACTGGAGGAAAATCTGGAGTCAAGTAGTGCCCTGCAATCCTGACTTGTGGGGGAGGGTGACCTGGATAAAACTCAAAAGTGGCGATTAAATCACCCATCAGCACCACATTGTGGGGAAATTAAATGCAAGCTAGTTCTTACAGTAGTTAGTATTGTTACTGGCCTGAATTCAGCTGGTATATGCTCACAGCGTAGAAGGAAAACTCAGGGATCTATAACTTGGCTTATATTAGGCAGTTGTTAAGGTGTTAAAAAAATGGATGAAGTTTTACCCAGCTAGAGGATAATGAGGGCTGCATAGTTTGTCCAACGGAGTTACCTCTAAATTTTTTAACCCATGTTTCTATTTCAGAGGGAGATGTGGGGTTCTTGGACGGTTGCAATATTCATGTTAGTCAACCTAAAATTATAGAGCAGGCGGGATCTCCACTTGTAATCCTGCAGCACATTGGAATTAATGGACTTCAGGTTTAGGGTTCCACAAAGGTCCTCATATTTGGCCCTCTCAATATACAAGGGGGTTTCCAGCACTTACACCTGCGTCCATGAGGCAGCTTGTTTTAAGTCTCTAAGCTTGACTTTTGGCAGCTATTTGAATGGAGTGCTGAGGATAGTGAGATTGTTCTTTGTGGAGTGGGATGAGAAGCTGGTGATCCAACCCAGTATGTCTTACCCATTGCTCTGCTTGGAAAAGCCTTTCAGATGTTCCCTAGGCTCCTTCATCTG
Source organism: Massospora cicadina (assembly GCA_022478985.1). Taxonomy (NCBI): domain Eukaryota; kingdom Fungi; phylum Entomophthoromycota; class Entomophthoromycetes; order Entomophthorales; family Entomophthoraceae; genus Massospora; species Massospora cicadina. Next base: position 184,008 of record JAKSZP010000085.1, on the reverse strand, counting down.
GGATTCGTTTGAGTGTAAAAGTCCATTTCCACCTCATCAGCACCAAGAAGGAGGTCTGAGATGTTATATATTCAGTGGGAGGGGACACAATAGGTTGGGAAGTCTGCCTCAAATGGTGTGCTCCAGGGGTATTCCATTAGTTGGGTGGCATCTTTCGCCTGGGATTCACAGGTGTTCTCATTGGTTTGGTATAAACCTTGTGCTGCGAGGTTGGTATGGAGCAAGTCTGCCATGTAGGGGTTCCTTTTTTGTGGCTTGATATGCTGTGCATAAGAAGCCTGACAGTTAATGCTTAGAGCAATCTAAGACTCATGAAAAGTATTCTACTTTTAGGGTGCAAAGTCACGCTTAGGTCCCATCAGCTAGAGTTTATGTCATATGGTAATATCAGCATAAGAAATTATTAAGGTTAATTACTAGTTATATATATATATATATAAGGACATACCTTTATTGTATTATATAATAGGGCTTTGTTTACATTACATATAACAGTATAAACCCCAAAAGGTAAATGATTGATAGAATTTATAGAGGGTGGAATCTGGATGGGAGGCTCTTGGTCAGGCAATGCATTGGGATTGTACAATGCCTTTGTAGCATATTTTGGTAGGGATAATAGTTATTTTGAATGACCAAAACAGATGATTCTTGGTATCACTTAAGTCAATCATAGGACAGATTGTCAATTCTTACCCTTTTGTGGGTATGTCTAATTTACTGCCTTATGTGCCACCTAGTGTAATGTTCGCCTGACATTTTCTTGATCCTTCACTTTGATTAGTAAGGATTTCATCTCAGGTTAGTTTATACTCAAGTTATTATACTGAAAAATTTCTATTATTTAGTTGAGCCTTACCTCCTATTAATTTTCCATATACTAATAGGCGGTTTTTCTTTAACCTCTTTTAGGGGCTAAGAATCAATTTTATGAAAGTCAAATCGATGGTGTTTTTAATGTTTGTCTAGTACTCTGATATCCAGCATCACCACTGCTAATAGTACTGATAGGGGAGTATTGGAATAGGATCAGTAATACATGCATTTAATAGTTACTTCGATTCTAATGATTTTATTAAGAACTCATCTCTGCATTTGTAGATTATAGCTTTTGTCCCATCCCAGATGGAATCTAATTTTCCTCCTCAGGGAACAATATGATTGTGGTAGTATAAGACTTAGTCTGAAATCTCATAAGTGGGTGAAGGTTGGCGGGATGCATTTTACTGCTTAGCATTCAATTATAACATCTTAATTAGACTTATCATTGCCTCTGATTGAAGTTCTATAATATTCTGAGCTAATATTCTTAGCACATTTTCAGACTCTTTGGCACTATCACTGGTACTTGTGCATGCTAATAGAACCGGAATGCTAAATCCTCTTCTGTATAAGTCCTTGAAGGGTGACATTTTTACTTTTATTTTTATTTGAGGTACGCTGACCAGGGGAAAGACATTACCAATACTCAATGAGCAAAAGAACCAAACTAAATGAATGAATGGAACAATAAAACCAAAACCAAAACCCCCAACCAGGAAGGGAGTGGAATACCGCTATTTCACCAAAGCAGAGGGTCAGGGGGGTCGAGCACCTTTACTACAGACATCTTATTTAATACCAGATCATTATGGTTAATGAAACGGACAAAAGCGGATAGCCAGGGCGTTGGAGCATCAGCATGGTGGGGGTGTATGGCGATGAAAATGGTTTAACTTCTTCAAGATCAGCTTGGAAGACAGCCTCAACTAATTTCACGAGTTGATGGTCATCTTGAATGCAGGCATCTGGGAGTTGGGTCAAATTGGATATATTGTGGTGGATGATTTTATCAGATGGGTCAAAATCTGCTAGTTTTGCAACATGCATGACAGCATCTAGGGCATCATAATACAATTTGTTGATTATGTCTTGTGCTGCATCAGTGAAATCAGAGGGAAAGACAATTGCGGTCAGCCATTCATGGATTTGAGCCACCAATTGGGCACTGCTTAGCGGAGGTCTGGGAAATGGGGTGAGGACCCCGCTGCTAAGGTGAGCTGGTGGTCACTTTGGTAGGGGATGACATCGGGTTTAGGAGTGATTTATTTAGGGGATGGGGTTTTGTCAAAATCAGAATTGTAAAATTCGGCCCAACCATAATCAAACTGGCTGAGAGGTTCACTGGATACCTCATTCATGATAACGTTACCTGATTCATCTTCCTCGGCCAATATGTCACATGGGTTTTGGTTCACAAGCATAGTAGATGAAGATTTCATGTGGGTATTGGTCAAATGGGCTTCTTAGGTGTGAATGGTGGTCCAGGCCTGACTCTTATTGGCGTGGGTGAAATTGGGTGGGTAATGTGGGAAGGTGATTTGGTGGGGGCCGATTTCCCACTATGGCCCATCAAACAAGAACGTTGAGTGGGAGGGACAACAAAACGCCCCATTCAGAATCCGCTGAAAATGGCTCAATAGTCACATCAGAGGAAGTGGCTTGGGCAGGATTTTTTTAGTGTTTAATCCAAAACAGAGGGGAAATTTGAAGACCATTATTCAGCTGAGCCTAAAAGAAATGCTCAGGCGCCGCTGTAAGGGTGCCATTTTGATGATGCAAAGGAAACTTATCCTGTATGCCATCAATGCACTTGAAGGATATTGTACCAGTGTAATGGATCAGTAGTAGCCATCTTTCTTAGTATTGAAACGAATTATCCATTCACTCTTTCTGCATTCACATTAGTTGATTGGTTGTAGGGCACTGAAAATAGTTGTTAAGTTCCCATGCTTTTTGCCAAGCTATTTCAAAACTCTTGAAGTTATGTATTTTTTTCATTATACCTTAGCTATACCTGCAGTCATCCATGCATAATAAATATAATGATTTAAATTAGTTAGTGGTAACATTATCAATCTGCGCAGGATGGCAATTGCTTCGACCCACTTCATGAAATGATTGATCCCTACAAGGATATATCAATTTTGTCTTTGATTTAAGCAATGAACCTATGGTATCTAATTTGATGGTATGTGATAGCTGCTGAAGGGTCATTGGCTGATAATTGTATTTATCCTTATGTGGCGTTTACTTTTTAAAAGTTATGCAAGCTTTTAAGACTTCTACTAAAAAGTCCAATATTTCTTCCAATAGTATCAATTATTGATCCATTTGCAGGTTTGTCTGGTTCCTCCATGTTATAAAGTATTGTGGGCTTCCATAATAATTGGTACCCATATTAAAGGTTAAAAGTAAGGTAACAAAGAGGTTCAAACCTTCTTATACAGTAATTTGTTGAAAACTTTATTTTTTGTAAGTTTCATTTCAAAATTTTCTGACCTAGCTCATCTTCATCCTCTCAATAAACTGGCTTCATAAGTACGTCATGTAACCATTCAGCTTTGCTGTTGTATAAATGTAATAAAGCCAATTGAGTCAGACTATCTATGTTCATGTGCTTCGTTCCAGCTTGTTAAACAATGTCCAATTCATAATGCTGCAGTTTGAGAATCCATCTGGTTAATATTCCTTTCAGGTCCTTCATTTTTAAATCCACTTTTGAGAAGCATGGTGTTGGGATTTTTGCCAATATTCCCAGCCTGATAGATTACCACAGATTGCTAGGGAAAATTCCCTAAGGCAAAGTGAATTGGAAATCAGTTGTACTGAGTTTCAGAGTAACTATGTTTGGGGGATTTTGGGATATTTGCCTGGTTGTATCTATCAGGGATCAATCTGGACGAATACTTAAGATCTCATCGGGCAGATTTGCTGATTAAATATAAGCATCTGATAGTGATTAATTATCAGGTGTATTGATTGGGATTGGTCAGGTTTCATCACCGACTGATTGAGAATGAATAGCAAGTTGCAAGGCGAGTAATGATGTCTGCAACTATCATATCTATTGGTTGGTGCGCGATCTGCCTTGATGGGTAATAAGTCCCATTACCTAAGCAGGTCGCTAGCCAAATATGTTTGGTTCACTTGTATTGAGAGTATAACGTTAGGACACGTTTTCTGACTCTTTCTGTTTAGGTCTTGAGGATGTGCAATACAGAATCCTAGCCAAGATGGGAAAGACCATCGCTGCTGAGACAAGGATGGGTGATTAAATGGCAACAGCTGCCGTTTCATTGAAGAGGTTTCAAATGAGGCTTAGACGACTGAATCCCCACTATAAATTTTCTAGGATTCACTATAATAAAAGAAGATTAATTACAAGAACAGAGTTATATAGTTCTAAGTTATTCATCTGATATATAGTTTAAGAAGTAAACTATCATCAGCTTTCATTGTACTGTTCCTTCTCAAGGATATTATTACTGTGTGTGATAATTGGAAGACTCTTATAGAAAAGAGTAATGATCTGAGCGGGGATCTAAAGAAGAAGAGGACACAATTGGGGATAGCTGCCGACTGTGTGTTGGACCAAAGAGACTGTCACTGGAGATATCTCAGCAAATATTAGGTTGGACAAAACCAAGGAAATGAATCCCTATGATTATGACATTACAAGTATATAATCGAAAATAGTGGCCAAGTGTTGGGCCAAAATACAATAATTTATACTCAACTACAGATAATAGTCATGATACTATTATCATATAATCCATTCTACTATACAATGCAGATGAAGCGCATGAGAAAACTGACCCTGTGCAGTAAAAAGGTTACTAGGATTGTTGCTGATAAGAACACTCAAGTAAAAATTTTACACGTTGGTGCTCACTACGGGGGTAATTGAGTTGAAGAATTAGAACCTGATGTCCTATGAAGATGTTTCCAATTTTGGAAATAAGTTACTAAAGGAAGTAGCGAAGATAGAACTTGAAGTGGATCACATTCATTGGCGTTCACCTAGCTCAGAAGTGGAGCTCCGAGTGAAGAAAATTGAAGACACTCAAGTTCATGGAAAAGGACTTGCAGCCTAGATATGGAACTATCTAGTGCTTCAAGGAAACCTGTTCCATCGGACATCTACTTGAGATGAAGAGTTTCAGCAGGGCCAACTTGAGTTGAAATTGAATCCGCTGAAAATAGTCCTAAAGAGCAGCAGGATCAACTCAGGATATAATTGCGTCTGCTTTAAATAGTCCTGAGTAGAGAGTGTTTAGATGAGGCATTGGACGAGATAGGAAGCAATCAATCTGTAGAATTAAATTGCCATACCAATGAAAATATAGACAAAACAGGAACTGATTGATCCAAGATAGTGGAGAAAATCATTTTGACTCAATAACACTTAACCGATGATCAGAAGTTACTGGATACAAGCTCATCAATTCAGGAGAAATTGGATGAAGCTAACGAGGCCAGAACGACCTGTGTAATTAAGGATAGCCACGAAGGCAGAAAATTGTTTAGAGGAGAAAAAACAATTTGAACAATCAGACATAACTGTTGGCTAATGAGATACGAGGATCCAAAGCATCAGTTGCCGAAATAAGAGATGAACTAGGACCTGTTGGACTATTAACCAGTCAGGATTAAAGGCCTAATATTCAGGAATATTGCCAGAGTTGGCAAGAGTAGCTTATATATAAAGAGACAGCACTGCTGGTCATATTGTGAAGAAGGTCAATACTGATTGGAAGTATTGAGCCTAAGAGAAAATAGTTGCAATGTTCCCAAAAGACCTCTGAACCATTATTTGGTTATGTCCTGAGATTTTGGTCAAGTCCTAGAAGAGGATCACTGAAACAAATGGTTGGTTAAATCTTAAAAGGATAACATTTTGAACCATGACAACTGGTAGGTTTAAGTTCCTAGGACCCATTTTTGGATGAAGGGGAAAAGAAGGACCTCTGAACCTTTTTGTAGGTTACAAGTCTCATTGCAAAAGAAAAAATATGAAAAATATATAAAATATCAATTTTTATGGTCTATGAGTTTTGGACCTAAGAAGTGACAAGAAATACTGACAGCTGATTTGAGAAGATTCCACAATCTTGGGACTCTCAATGAGATGGAATTACTAGCTGGGGTAACTGAAAGTATAAACCTATTGTTTGATCAAGAGCAGCTCACTGATCTGTTAGAAGGTCAGCAAGAGTAGGTGCTTGAACTATTTAAAAAGTATCGGGAAGCGTTCACTCAGTATGACCACAATTTGTGATGTGCACGAGATGTGATCCATAAGGTTGACACCGGGGAAAGTTTTTCTAATCAGGAAGAGATTGATCCAGCAGTTGTAAAGCCTCTGAAGCAGTAGTGGAGGATGAAATCAGCAAACTAGTGAAGCTTGGGCTTCTAGTTCCATCATTAAGTCCCTGGGTGAGTCTGATTCTGATTGTGAAGAAAAAGGATGGATCCAACCAGGTGGTGATCAACTACTGAAATCTGAATAAAATTATGAAGAAGGATTCGTACCCCTACTAAGGATCAACTATAACTAGATCAATTGGAAGAAGCAAATTATTTCTCTGTGATGAATCTGATCTCGGGAAATTGGCAGATTGACTTGCCAAAAGAAGACCAGGGGAAATGCATAATTATCACTGCACAGGGGCTATACCAACCGACGAGGATGCCCCAAGGTCTATGTAATGCGCCTGCAACGTTTCAGAGGGCCATGAATGCGATATTGAGCGACATGAAGTTGTCATGTGTCCTGGTATATCTGGATAATACAAACGTGTTCAGTAGAACGTTTACTGATCACCTTTGCCACTTGGAAAGAGTATTTAAGCGACTGTCCGCGGCCAACCTGAAGATCAAGCCAAGAAAGTGCCACTTCTTTAAAAAAGAGTTGGAATATCTGGGATTCGTAATCAACTCCAGTGGATTGCAGCCGCAAACCCAGAAGATAGAAGCTATAGAGCGTATGGCTGTACTGAAAAGTGTCTGAGACATCCAAGTGTTCCTTGGGATGGTCAGATACTTTAGAAGTTTATTCAGTACTTCACCCAAATAGCTGAGCCATTAATCCATTTATTGAAGGATCCAAAAATATTCATATAAAATGAAGAGGCCCAGGACTCCTTTGATGAGCTACGCCAGTATTTAATAGATTCTCCAATTCTGAAATTATCTGAATTTTGAATGGGAGTTTATTATTTAAACTGATGCTTCATTGATGGCAATCGGCGCCATACCAAGCCAAGTAGATGAACTTGGGGACAAACATCCAGTGGCTCATGCGAGCTGGATACTCTCAGCCGCTGAGAGGAACTACACTATGACTGAGCGTGAATGCCTGCAATCTTTTATGCATTAAGCATTTTTGGGTGTAATCCACAGAACGCAATTTAAAGTGGTGATGGACCACTCTTCGCTGCATTGGCTGCACAATTTAAGAGAGCCAGAAGGATGACTGGCTCAATGGGCACTTAAGCTCCAGGCTTATGATTACAAGATTGTCCTCCTAGCGGGGGCTTCTCACCAGAATGCAGATGGCTTATCACAATTACCAATGGTCCATATGGTATACCTTCAGGCAGATGAGCTATTCCAGAGAATGGTTGACAGAAAAATTGGGGACAAGCCATGAGAAATCCAAGGTGTGCTTCAGAAAGCTATGGAAAACACCGAGACCATGGATGGACAAGTATTTATTATTAACAATGAGAAGCAGTAATTATTCCTGAAGCCATCAGGAAGAGCAGCTATAGTGCAAGCAGCTCACAAGGTTTCTGGGCATGGAGGCCTGAGAAAAACAAATGATCATATTCTCCAGTACTATTATTGAGAATCTATCAGCTACAATGTCGCAGATTATCTAGCTTGTTGCGTGGAGTGCCGGATCCACAAACCACATAAGAATACAACTGGAAACCTAATGGTTCGCCCTGGATTTGCCTGGAACATGGTGTCCATCAACGTGATGGGACCACTGACAATGAGCACAGGGGGAGTCAAGTACATTATAGTTTCCATTGACCATCTAACGAGATGGGTCAAGATGAAGGCCCTAATGAAAGTAGACGCTACCAGTACCATGAGGAACATCCTGGATCAAGTAGTATACTAGCATAAATGTCTGCAGGTCCTTCTTAGTGATAATGGGACCAACTTCACATCTCATGTGATACCAAGATTGAATGAGATAATGGGGATCAGAGGAGTCATGTCAGTACCCTACCAGACGGAGACAAACGGATTGGTAGAATGGGTCAATGGGACGCTGGCCATGATGCTAAGGAAGCTAGTCACAGGGAGAACTTCCATGTTGAAAATGTACCTAATTTCAGTGACTTGCCTACAACATTAGTCATCATACAGCAATGGGAAAGACGCCGTTTGAGTTGTTGTACAGGAGAAAGACCACGTTGCCATCAATTTTATATTTGGTGGTGGAACCTACGTTAGGGATGAGTACCGAGAAATATTTAGCTGACTGAAAATTATCATGATCAATAATTCACAATCATTTGATAATACTTTGAAGAAAAGGATACAAGTAAAATCAACGGATGATAAGAACTGACCGGCCTTAGCAGAATATCAAATAGGGGAGTGAGTTGCTATTGCAATAAGCATGGTTTTAGAAGAAGAAACAAACTAGATGCTTTGTGGTTGGGTCCATTTGAAGTTATCACCAAGATGGAAACTGATGCCTGCTCCATCAAGAATCTCTTGGATGAAAGAGTTGTGAATTGAGTCCATGCTAAGTCTCTAAAGCGATGGATCAATGAAAAAAAATAAAAGAGTTCCTAAAGTACCGATGAACCATTAAGTTGGTCATGTCCTGATGATTAGGTCAAGTCCGAAAAAAGGACCTTTGAACCAATCTAGATGGTTAATTCTGAAAGAAAGGACCTCTGAACCATAGAAAACTGGCAGGTTTATATACCAGGACCCAGTTTGGGGGAAAAAAATAAAAAGGTGGACCGCTGAACTGAAACAAGGTCAAGTCCCATAATAAAAAAAGAAGAATAAAGAAAAAGAATTGATAAAAGATATTGAGAAAAAAATCATAGACTGCACAGAGAAAAAACCATTATAAACTATGTTATTTAATTTTTTAACAATCGTCCTCAATATAGGGATGATTCCGCCTATGTTGCCTCTTGGGGGAGGGAGGATGGATCGCAGTAGGAATGAACAGCCCATTAAAATTGATGCGAGATCAGATGCTAGTGAGGGCTAGACCTACATGAAACCACGTTATTTGAGTGGATGCAGAGCCCTGAAAGAAAGCGACTAGGGGAAGGGAAATTGAGATGTCAAATGAAGCCAATTGTGAAATCCCAGAGTGGGGAGGAAAGCAACAGTATAAGAAGAGGCAATTGGCGAATAATACCAAGTAATCCCAATATGGTACTGGAGCTGGAAGATTAGTCTTGAGCGCCTGACGACGGGCTTTATCAAGAACACTGGACATATGGGCCATCAATGAACAAGGGATGCTTGATGGGGGTTGCCAAATCATGCCCCCTATTAATTCCATCAGCGGAAGATACCAATGGGAAGCGCCAGTGAAGAGATAGTCATGCAGGGAGTGGATTGCATCCTGCAAGTGACAACTATGGGCTTCTCAGAAGCTAAAGCTGAAAAAGCGGTGAAACCTGGGTGAGGCTGGAAACATTGTGGACCAACTTTGAAGATCTTGTCTAGCAAAGCAAAGAGCATAAGCATCGGTATCCCAATCCAGGATGTTATCAAGATTAGAGGGATTCAGCACTAAGGACAAAGCCTTGGTGACTTGGGCCCAGAGTTCAGAGTAGGGGAGCTCAAAGTGAATACTGCTATCAATAGTGAGCTCAGTAGCCAGAACAGCAGGTTTGTAATATTGTTTGAGTCAGAAGAGGAACACAGGAAGCATGTACAACCTGGCAAGAAACAAGTGATCAAGAGCAAATGGCACAATCTTTGGAGCAATACAATGATGGTCAGTGCATCAGCTAAAGGAGCCAAATACAGTACGAGTTTCAAAATTCAACTCTGAAATTGATGGCAGAGGAAGAATCGGCCAAGAGTTGTTCAAAATGATAGTCAGCCTGGTTTCAAAAGGGATTAGTTACCATTTCCAGTAATTTGACAGAAGGATTAGCTGCTTGCACCAGAATAGGCATATGAGTCCTGGAAGGACAATAGAAGAGGTTCCACTGAGCATCCCGACTCATCTGCTGGAAGAGGCAGAGGTCTTGATTAAACAAACTATTCAGGAGCTGCTGGTATCATGACTTGGAATTTGACATATGAGTTGGATGAGAGGTGGGATGTCAGTCTCTATGGAAGTTGACATTATGCACTCTACAAATCATTAAGCTTCAGTTTTGGAGAAATTAATCTCAAAATTAATGGGTAAGCTCTTGTTGGGATTTTTGCCCATATTCTCAGCCTGCTAGATTACCTAGTATCGCTAGAGGAAAATTCCCTAAGGCGAAGTGAATGAAAATTGGTTGGCCCAAGTTTTATCAGGAACTCCGTTTGGGGATTTTGGGATATTCGCCTGGTTATATCCATCGCGGATCAATCCGGATAAATTCTTAAGATCTCATTGGGCAAAGTTGCTGATAAAATAGGGGCATCTGATAGTGATTAACTATCAGGTGTACCAATTGGGATTGGTCAGGTTTCATCACCAACTGATTGGGATTGAATGGTAAGTTGTGAGGTGAGCGATGCTGCCTGCAACTAGTGAATTAATCATTTGGTGAGTGACCTGCCATAATGGGTTATAAGTCCCATTATCTAAGAAGGTCGCTAGCCAATTATGGTTGGTTTGCTTGGATCGAGAGGAAAACGTTAGGGACATGTTTTCCAAATCTTTCCATTTGAGGTCTCGAGGATGTCCAATGACAGAATCCTAACCAGGATGGGGAAGACCATCGCTGCTGAGATGAGGAAGGGCGATTTAATGGCAACAGCTGCCATCTCATTGAAGAGGTGTCAACCAAGGGTTAGACACCCGAATCCTCCTATATAATTTCCTAGGATTTACTATAATAAAAAAGTAGCTTTACAGAGTTTAGAGTTTATATTTAGTTACATTATCAATTTGGTTTATAGTTAGACTATCAGCTTCTATTGTGTCGTTCTATCTCAAGGATATAATTGCAGAAGGCAATATTTGGAAGACTCTTAGAGAGAAGAGTAAAGATCCATGCGGGGATCTAGTGACGAAGGAACCACAATCAGGGATAGCTGCTGACTGTGTGTTAGCTGAGAGAGACTGTCACCGGGGTATCTTAATGAAGATCAGGTGGACAAGAGTATAGGGAATGAATCCCTACAAGTATGAATTCAAGAGTATTCAATTGATAATATGGGCGAGCGTTGGGCCAAAAAATAGTTCAACCTTAACCACAGATAGTAGTCTCTATACCATTATCAATTAATAATACAATCTACACAATGCAACAAAGTGCACGAGGAAATCAAACCTGTGCAGTAAAAAGGTTACTGGGTTGATGGCCAATAATCAACCTAGAGTAAAGATTAAAAGTTGGTGCTCACTACAGGGGTAGTTGAGTAAAAAATCTATTATAAATGTCATACAAAGAAGAACTACACAAGCTGTGGACCGAGATTGCCACTGTAAATCAGAATGACTTAAACTCTTTGGACCATTGGGAGTTTGCGGCCTTGGAAAAATGAGTCGCCAAGGTGGAGGAAGGAGTAGAGAATGTAGCCAACTTTGGGGATGATTTACTTGGCAAAGTAAACTCGTTGAAGAAGAAAAAAGGGGATCTCATTTGAGAGGTCTTATACATGAAAACAGAGCAAGAAGCGGATCATGTTCATTTGAGAAATTTTGGTGTGGATATAGAGAGATTAATCAAACAAGTGGAGGAACTTAAAGCTCACAAATTTGTTTGTGAGCCTGATATGGCAAGCGATACCAAAGAAAGAAGTCCTCGCATGAAACTTGGGAAGTCGATTACCCCAAGAAACATGCTGCCCACTTTTAATGCCAGTTTGGAGATGATGCCTGTAGTCACTCCACAAGTTAGCCGAGTAGACAAACTGAAAGAATAAGCCAGAAATGACTCGGAGGAATTTAGAGCAACACCAAAATTGCCAACATTTCATCAGGATAATGCCTCAGCATTTTCTGACTGTTTGACATGACCATGAATGGATATGGAGATTGTTAAAAGGCGTTGATGGTCATGAACTGCCTGGACACTGACTGTCAAAGCTTCATGTTACCTCACCTAGAGGGGGACAGCTGGTCATATGCCGAGGCTAAGGCGGCCATCATGAAGGAGTTCAGGAGTCCAACACTCATGTCAAAACGCAAGCAAGAATTTATGGGAATCCAATTCCATAAAGATGAGTCTCTTGCTAGATTCGCGGATCAATTTTACTGGGAATTGCAGATCCTGGCTGGAGTGAAAGTATTGGACGACTTTGATGCTAGAATCGCTTTGCAAGCGGCAGTTCAGCCCTATAGTGATTTGCATCATATGATGTCTTCCGTGTTTACAACAGAAATAACTATCTCGCAAATGGTAGATAACCTGAAGATTTTGGGAGTGACATTTGATGCCCCAAATAGAAGCTTCAAGTCCAATATGGTACAAAATCTGAATCCACAAAGGGAAACAAAGGAGCAAAGGAGGCTACCAAGCGAACCGTGCCAGGAAATAAGTCCAAAGAATTCAGATGGTTAAGCAAGAAGGAGAAGGTCTGCTATCAGTGTGGGGGAAAGGACATTTCGCTGTACACTGTAAAAAGCTGAAGGATCATATTAATGTGGTCCAGGCCAGGGAGACAGCAGCCACCAAGGATTCAGGAAAAGGGCCCACTGCCTAGACAAGGAACAGTCTAGAGCGGCGGAGAAACCTTTTCCTCCCAATATCATGAATAAGAAATTGACATTAGTGATCTATTTGTAGACGACGAGCAGGATCAGCTATGCCAAGTGGTCAATATGGATGTGAATGCCGTGACAAGAGCCAATGCGAAGAGAATTGACCCTGAGATAATCCAGGAAGTTGCCCGGCCATAAGCCTGACAACTGATGGAGAAGATTCGAACTGCCAAGAAATCTGAAGAGTTATCAGATGTCTGTTAGATGAGGTTAATCTGTCTATTCCCCTCAGCATGATAAAGAAATAATTTCCTGAATTATTAGCGCAAGTTATTTACACCTTAGATTTGGCTAATAATGCTGCCATTCACTCGATAGATACTAGATTACAATACTCTGAGTGTACATATAAGATATAAAATTGAATCAAGTGAGGGTGAGGGCAATTGTCAACAGCGGAGCACCCATCAATATTGTCTCAACCAAGCTGGTAAAGAATATGAAGATCTCGCTGGACTTGGAACGCAAGAGAGAATATGGGACAGCTGGGCCAAACACCACCGTTTCTTGTGGAATGTATAGTGCGCTGCCACTATGTTTTGGCCGTTGGTGGTATCTGCGCCAGCGATAGTTTTGTCAAACCAAAACTATGACATTCTGATTGGAACAGAGTTTCTATGGAAGTACAGAGTTAAATGTAACTTCGAGGATAACACATTGACCATATTGTGTCAGACATTACCATTGGTATACCAGAAGGACGGTGAAGCTCCAGTAATCAGAGAAACAACTTCATTAATCTGATATACAATGATGGCATTGTACCAATTTGATACCAATTAGTTGGTAGGAAGAAACACAAAATGCTGGTGGAAAACCTAGAGAACCAAGGAATTCCACTAAAGATCAAAAATGAGAGGATCATACCAGCTGAATTGCAAATAATAGTTGACATGTTGACTTTTGAGATTCCTGAGCTGTTGTATGGGGAGTTCAGAAGCCCCTGGAAGAAGTCCAGAGTGGAGCCATGGGTGGCTCCTGGGATAATAATGCTGGGCCATGGAGAAATTCAAGTTCATCTGGAAAATTTGAGTGAAAAACTAATGAAGATCAAGAGGAATTAGATCATTGTATTAGTTTATCTGATCCCAACGGCTGAATTGGGACGATCCCATGATTTTGGGTCTCTTGATGAAATGGGATTACTGGCCAAGGGAGCTGAAAGCATCAACTTATTGGTTGATCAAAAGCCACTCGCTGATCTACTGGAAGGCTAGCAGGAAGAGGTGCTTGAACTATTTGAGAAGTATCGGGAAGTGTTTTCTCAAGATGACCATGATTTGGGATGTGCACAAGATGTAATTCATAAGGTCGACACTGGGGAAATTTTATCAATAAGGATGAGACCAATCTGAAGATCGAAAGCCACTGAAGCAGTAGTGGAGGATGAAATCAGCAAACTAGTGAAGCTTGGGCTTCTAGTTCTATCATCAAGTCCCTGGGTGAGTCTGATTCTGATTGTGAAGAAAAAGGATGGATCAAACCAGGTGGTGATTGATTACCAAAGGCTGAATAAAATTATGGAGAAGAATTCATATCCCCTACCAGGGATTGATGATGCGCTGGATCATCTAGGAGAAGCGAAATATTTCTCCGCGATGGATCTAATATTGGGATATTGACAGATCAACTTGCCAAAGAAAACCAAGAATAATGCGTGATTATTACCGCGCAGGGGCTATACCAACCAACGAGGATGCTCCAGGGTCTCAGCAATGCACCTGCAACGTTTCAGAGGGCCATGGATGCGATACTAAGCGACTTGAAGTTGTTGTGCATCCTGGTATATCTGGACAATAATAACATGTTCAGTAGAACGTTTACTGATCACCTCCACCACTTGGAAGATGTATTTAAGCGACTGTCCGCGGCCAACTTGAAGATCAAGCCAAGAAAGTGCCACTTCTTCAAGAAAGAGTTGGAATACCTGGGATTCGTACTCAACTCCAGTGGATTGCAGCCGCAAACCCAGAAGATAGAAACTATAGAGCGTATGACTGTACTGAAGAGTGTCTGAGACATTCAAGTGTTCCTTGAGATGGTCAGATACTTTAGAATTTTATTCAGGACTTCACCCAAATAGCTGAGCCATTAATCCATTTATTGAAGGATCCAAAAATATTCATATGGAATGAAGAGGCACAGACTCCTTCAATAAGTTATGCTGGTATTTATTAAATTCGCTGATTCTGTTTTATCCGAATTTCAATCAGGAGCTTATCATATAAACTGATTTTTTGTTGATGGCAATTGGCGCCGTAATGAGCCAAGTAGACGAACTTGGGGATGAGCATCTGGTGGCGTATGTGAGATGGACACTCTCAGCTGCTGAGAGGAACTACACCGTGACTGATCAGGAATGCCTTGTTGTCATATATGCATGCAAGCAGTTTTGGGTGTATATCCATGAAGCACTATAAGGTGGTGACGGACCACTCTTCACTGCATTGGCTGCACAATCTAAGAGAACCGGAAGGACAACTGGCCTGATGGGCACTTAAGCTTTAGGCTTACAATTATGAGATAGTTCACCGAGTGGGGGATTCTCATCAGAACGTGGATGGCTTATCGCGGTTGCCAATGGTCCAGTTGGTATACCCGCAGGCAGATGAGCTATTCCAGAGAATGGCCAAAGGAAAAAATGGGGATGAGCCCCAAGAAATCCAAGGTGGGCTTCAGAAAGAGATGGGAAACACCGAGGCTATGGATGGACAAGTATTCAAGACAATCAACAGGAAGCAGCTATTATTTTTAAAACTGTTGGAACGAGCAGTGATATTATAAGCAGCTCACAAGGTTGTCGGGCATGGATGCTGAGGAAAACAACTGACCATATTTTCCAGTATTATTACAGGGATCCAATTAACTATGATGTCGCAGATTATCTGGCTTGTTGCATGGAGTGCCAGCTGCACAAACCACACAAGAATACAACTGGATACCAACTGGTCCTTCCTGGATTCGCCTGGCACACGGTGTCCATCAATGTATTGGGACTGCTGACGATAAGCATAGGGGGAGTCAAGTAAATCATAGTTGCTATCGACCATCTGATGATATAGTTTGAGATGAAGGCCCTAACCAGAGTAGATGCTACCAGTACTGCGAGATTCATCTTGGATCAAGTGGTAAACTAGCATGAATGTCCGAAGGTCCTGCTTAGTGACAATGGGACCAACTTCACATCTCATGTGATCCTGAGGTTAAATGAAATAATGGGAGCTGAGGAGTCATGTCAGTACCATACTGGCCGGAGATGAATGGACTGGTAGAATGGGTCAATGGGTCGCTGGCCATGACGCTAAGGAAGCTAGTCACAGGGAGAACTTCCGTGTGGGGTCATACCTGAGTTCAGTGACATTTACCTACAACATTAGTCATCATATGGCGATGGGAAAGACAACATCTGAATTATTGTACAGCAGAAAGGCTGCGTTGCCGCCAATTTTATATTCTGTAGTGGAACCTATGATGAGGATGAGTACTGAGCAATAATTGAACTGAATGATGAGTATCCTGATTGATATGCAATCACAAGCATTTGATACAACCTTGAAGAAAAGGATTTTAGTGAAATTGAAGGATGACAAGAACTGACCATCATTAGAAGAATACTGAATAGGGAAAAGTCACCTATTGCAATACGCATGGTTTAGATGAATAAACTAATTAGATGTGTTGTGGTTGGGTCCATTCAAAGTAATTACCAAGATGGTGACCAATGCTTACTCCATCAAGAATCTCTTAAATGGAAGAGTTGTAAATTGAGTCCACGCTAAGTATCTAAAGTGTTGGATTGATGAAAAAATAAAAGAGTTCCCAAAGGACCGATGAACCATTAAGTTGATTAAGTCCTGATGATTAGGTCAAGTCCAAAAAAGGACCTCTGAACCATAGAAAACTGGTAGGTTTAAGTACCCAGGACCCATTTTTGGGGAAAAAATAAAAAAGTGGACTGCTGAACTGAATCAAGGTCAAGTCCTAAGAAAAAAAAGAATAAAGATAATAAATTGATAAAGATATTAGGAAAAATTATAAACCGCATATATAAAAAAGCTGAAATATTTTTTATAATTTTCATTTTTATTTTTTTTCCTCTGTACGGGGATGATTCCACCTATGTCACCTCTTGGGGGAGGGAGGATGGATTGCAGTAAGAATAAACAGCCTATCAAAATTGATATGCGATCAGACGCTTGTGAGGGCGAGACTTACATAAAAAACATTCATCGAGCGAATGCTGAGCCCTGAAGAAAAAGCAACTAGGGGAAGGGAAATTGAGATGTCAGAGAAAGCCAATTGTGAAACCCCAGAGCGGGGAAGAAAGCAACAGTATAAAAAGAGGCAATCAGTGAATAACCCTGAGTAATCCCAATATGGCACCAGAGCCAGAAGATTAGTCCTGAGCGCCTGCCAACAGGCTTCATCAAGGACTTCAGCATATGGGCTGGCAACAAAGAAGGAATGCTCGACGGGGGTTGCCAAATCATGCCCCTATCAACGCCATCAGTGGAAGATACCGATGGGAAGCTCCAAAGAAGAGATAATCATGCAGATAGCGGATTTCATCCTGCAAGTGGCAACTATGGGCTTCACGGAAGCTTAAGCTGAATGAATGGTGGAAACAAGGCTAGGCTGGAAGCTTCGTGGACCAACTTCAAAGAACTTGGCCAGCAAAGTGAAGAGCATAAGCGTCAGTATCCCAATCCAGAAGGTTATCAAGATCAGAGGTATTCAGCGCTAAAGTCAAAGCCTCAGTGACTTGGGTCCAGAGTTCAGCATAGGGGGAGCTCAAATTGAATGCTGTTACCAATTGAGATGCTCAGAGACCAGAACAGCGGGTTTGTTATATTTGCTGAATTAGAAGAGGAACTCAGGGAGAAAGTATAACCCAGCCAGAAATGAACAATCCAGAGCATCTATGATGAAGTTCGGAGCATCCGCAAAAGGAGCCAAATCCAGAAGGGCTTCAAAGTCCAACTTTGGAATTGAATGAAGAGGATGAGTTGGCCGAGAGTTGTTTCAAACAATGGCCAGCCTGGTTCTGGAGGGATTAGTTACTGTATCCCGTAATTCAATGGAAGGACTAGCTGCTTGCACCAGACTAGGCATATGAGTCCTGGAAAGACCATAAAAAAGGTTCCATTGAGCATCCCAACTCATCTGCTGGAAGAGACGGAGGTCTGGATCAGACAGACTATTGAGGAGCTGCTGGTAGCGAGACTCAGAATTTGATATATGAGTTGGATGAGAGAGAGGATGTCAGACTTATATAGAAGTTAACATTATGCACTCTAAAATCCATTAAGCTCCAATTTCGGAGAAATTAATCTCAAAATTAATATGATAAGCTCTCCAAGAGAAGAATTAAGAATGACTAGAGCCATTTTTATGAGATAAAATAACAAGGGCGAATAAGAATAAGTATTCTTAATTAAGCCATGAAACGAACATTGACAGCAAGGGTCTCCTGTCT
The DNA here is from genome assembly GCA_022478985.1 of Massospora cicadina. Lineage (NCBI taxonomy): Eukaryota > Fungi > Entomophthoromycota > Entomophthoromycetes > Entomophthorales > Entomophthoraceae > Massospora > Massospora cicadina. The sequence continues at coordinate 165,787 of JAKSZP010000085.1, read as the reverse complement.
AGGAAGAGGAGAAAATCAGGAAATCAAGGACGGTGGACCAATAATCCTGAATATGACAGAGTGTCATATACCTGATGGAGGGAAACTGGATCCCAAGACTAATATTGTCACAAGTAAATCGATTAGCCCAGCATGACAGTAGGTTGTGGGGTCCGCGCTCTGAGAAGGTGGTAGCGAGGAGGAAGAGGAAGAACGCCATTTTCTGAAGGTCATCCTGAGAAGCGTTGAATATTGATGAGTGTACTCTACTTGAACCAATGAAGTATTTGACCAAGTTCCCAAAGCGGTGTTCTCATGCCCCAGTCCTTTTCTCACTGAAAATCTAGGCAATAGGGGGGATGTGTTAGGATTTTTGCCCATATTCACAGCCTGCTAGATTACCAGGGATCGCTAGGGGAAAATTCCATAAGGCAAAGTGAATTGGAAATTGGTTGGCCTGAGTTTCAGAGTAACTATGTTTGGGGATTTTGGGATATTTTCCTGGCTGTATCTATCAGGGATCAATCTGGACGAATACTTAAAATTATCGCGCAGAGTTTCCAATGAAATTGGGGCATCAGATAGTGATTAGCCATCAGGTGTACCAATTGGGATTGGTCAGGTTTCATCACTGACTTATTGGGATTGATCAGTAAGTTGTGAGGCAAGCGATGCTGCCTGCAACTAGCAAATTGATCAGTTGGTGAGTGACCTGCCATAATGGGTTATAGGTCCCATTACCTAAGCAGGTCGCTAGCCAATTATGGCTGGTTCATTTGGATCAAGAGGATAAACGTTAGGGACATGTTTTCCAACTCTTTCCGTTTGAGGTCTCAAGTATGTCCAACGATGGAATCCTAGACAGGATGTGGAAGACCATCGCTGCTGAGATGAGGAAGGGTGATTTAATGGCAACAGCTGCCGTCTCATTGAAGAGGTGTCAACCAAGGGTTAGACACCCAAATCCTCCTATATAATTTCCTAGGATTTACTATAATAAAAAAGTAGCTTTACAGAGTTTAGAGTTTATTTTTAGTTACATTATCAATCTGGTGTATAGTTAGACTATCAGCTTCTATTGTGTCGTTCTATCTTAAGGATATTATTGAAGAAGGCAATAATTGAAAGACTCTCAGAGAGAAGAGTAAAGATCCAAGTGGGATCTAGAGACTTAGGAACACAATCAGGGATAACTTCTGACTGTGTTTTGGGCTGAGAGAGACTCTCACCGGGGTATCTTAACAGAGATTAGGTGGACAAGAGTATGGGGAACGAATCCATACAAGTACGACTTCAAGAGTATTTAATCAGAAATACTGGCCAAGCGTTAGGCTGAAAAATAGTTCAATCTCAACTATGGATAATAGTCTCCATACTATTATCAATTAACAATACATTCTACACAATGTGACGAAGTGCAAGAGGAAATCAAACCTGTGCAGTAAAAAGGTTACTGGGTTGACAGCTGATAATCAACCTAGAGTAAATTTTTAGAGCTCTCCAAGAGAAGAATCAGGAATGGTTAGAGCCATTTTTATGAGATAAATAACAAGGGCGAATAAAAATAACTATTCTTAATTGAGCTGCAAAATGAACATCAACAGCAAGAGTCTCCTGTCTAGGATGAGGAGAAAATCAGGAAATCAAGGACGCCGGACCAAGAAGCCTGAATATGACAGTGGGTCATATACCCTGGTGGGGGAAAACTGGATTCCAGGACTAATATCATCACAAGTAAATTGATCAGCCCAGCATGACAGTAGATTATGGGGACTGCTCTCTGAGAAGGCGGTAGCGAGGAGGAAGAGGAAGAGCGCCATTTGCTGAAGGTCATCCCGAGCAGCAATGAGTATTTCTGAGTGTACTCTACTTGAACCAATGAAGTATTTGACCAAGTGCCCAAAGCGGTGTTCTCATGCCCCAGTCCTTTTATCGCTGGAAATCTAGGCAAGAGGGGGATGTGTTAGTCAATTTTTTCCCAAATTCCCAGCCTGCTAGATTACCAGGGATCGCTAGGGGAAAATTCCCTAAGGCAAAGTTAATTAGAAATTGGTTGGCCTGAGTTTCAGAGTAACTACATTTGGGGGATTTTGGGATATTCGCCTGGTTGTATCTTTTGGGGATCAATCCGGACAAATACTTAAGATCTCATTGGACAGAGTTGCCAAAAAATAGGGGCATCTGATAGTGATTAACTATCAGGTGTACTGATTGGGATTGGTCTGGTTTATTACCAACTGATTGAGAATGAATAGCAAGTTGCACGGTGAGTGATGCTGCCTGCAACTAGCAAATTGATCGGTTGGTGCGCTACCTGCCTTAATGGTTAATAAGTACCACTACCTAAGCAGGTTGCTAGTCAAATATGGTTGTTTCACTTAGATCGAGAGTAAAACGTTAGGGAAACGTTTTCTGACTATCCATTTAGGTCTTGAGGATGTCTAACAACGGAATCATAGCCAGGATGGTGAAGACCATTGCTGCCAAGATGAAGATGGGTGTTTCAACAGCAACAGCTGACGTTTGATCAAAGAGGTGTCAACTGAGGGTTAGACGACTGAATCCCCACTGAAAAATTCCCTAGGATTCACTATATTAAAAAAAGGATTAATTACAAAAACAGAGTTATATAGTTCTAAGTTATTCATTCAGTATATAGTTTAAGAAGTACACTATCATCTTCTTCCATTGTGCTGTTCCTTCTCAAGGATATTATTTCTGTGTGTGATAATTGGAAGACTCTTAGAGAAAAGAGTAAAGATCTGAGCAGGGATCTAGAGAAGAAGAAGAAGACATAATTGTGGATAGCTGCCAACTGTATATTGGACAAAAGAGACTGTCACTGGAGATATCTCAGCGAAGATCAGTTGGACAGAATAAGGAAATGAATCCCTATGACTATGACATTACAATTATATAATTGGGAATACTGGCTGAGCGTTGGCCAAAATATAAGAATTCATACTCGGCTATGGATAATAGTCATCATATTATTTTCAATTAATAATCCATTCTACTATACAGTGCAGATGAAGTACATGAGGAAACCAAACCTGTGCAGTAAAAAGGTTACTAGGGTTGTTGATAAGAGAACCTTAGTAAATTTTACACATGGTCTTTCACAACTGTGAAATTCATACCATACAAAAAGGACTGTAAATGATTCACTGTGAGTAGAACTTCTATCTTTCTTTCTTTAAAACACTGTAGCTTCTCTCAGCTTTCAAAAGCGTCTTGATGTAATGTGACACCAGGTGTTCAACAACATCTTCATCCAGTTGTGAGAGAATGGTTCCTACGCTAAGTCAGATGTCATGGTTAGAAAATGACATCATCCTTGGGACCAACGTGAGAGAAAAAGATGCTTGCAGGGAGGCCAAGACGGTGAAGTTAGCAGGCCTCCCTGACCTCATGCATACCATAGACCAACGCTGGGTGAAGGCAAAATATTCCCAAGTTGGTCCTATAGAAGCAAGCGAAGTTTGTCCCTGTATGAGAGTAGGGTTTTAAAATTAACTAGCTTTATTGTGATGGAAAACAGTTTGCTTCAGTTTTTGGGTGAAGGAGGTCTCGAAACCTGTGTGGTTTTCGTACTTTCCAGCTCAGGTTGGCCGTTTTTACAATCAGTCACCCAAGTTTGGTTGATTACCCAATATAGCATATTTCCTGATGGAAGCGTGTGCCTATGGCACGCCTCAGCTTAGACCCACTCCCTCAATTGATTGCTTGCCCAAATCTCTTTAAATTTTCCCATTTCAAGACCAATTTCCCCTGTTGGTCGACTTCTCCCCATAAAATTAAATCACATACTAAGTACACCATTTTCATATTTATGATACCTTGGATGATCCTGTGCACAGACCTCTTTGCAGAGGCCTATGCTACATTAACCTTTCAATTCTAAATATGATAAAATCATCCCCTTGTGCACCATTAAGCCACCCAGGCTCCATATAGCCTGAAACGCCTATACCTTCCTACTCTGTGCACCTTGTAGTTTTTGGTTTGTTACTCACTCTAATGATTGCACTCCTCTATATAAGTTATTATTGCTCCAGCACCCTCCACTGGTCTCTAATAACTTTTATTTTAGCGACTAGTCTCTGGCACTGTCCCTGTGCATCATGCACTACCACGCTAGGAACATGATAGTTATAGACACTCTCCTTACATCAGAGGCATATGTAAAGAGGATGAATGGTTTCCCTTAATATGGATGTCACAAAATTGACCCTACTTAAAAACCTTCATAGTTTTGAATGAAGTTCCTTGCTCTACTCCCTGTATAAAAGGTGTGTTTTAGAAATCATACACGAGATTTACTTTTCTTTCCAATTACTATCACTTTTAGTAATACAATTCGCTTTAAACAGCACAATTCGATAATCAATACCAGATGAGATGAGTATGAGTAATAAAGCAAAGAGCTGGGCAAACGCGATAACGGGCAGCGGACCCAGACCTGCACCGCCCAAAGGTACCAAGCGTACAGGTAAAAACAAAAAACTCTGCAAAAACAAAAAACCTGAGGTGGCACTCCTACAGGCTTCATAAATTTTTTGGTAAAATACTGCAGTTATATGGAAGTATCCCAATTACAACCACTGTCATTGGTGGAACATGGGATACAAGTTTTCCTAGGTATAGAAACACTGTAATGTGGGAAAAGTTTGGCAAAGCCCAACATAAATTTTTCTCACATGTGGTATATTAACAACCCATACTATCCGCAAAGGTTGGGTAGACCTTGGGTTTAAGACCATAGAAGAAGCGAATGAAGCAGAGAAGGTCAGAGTGTTACTCGACCTTCCTGATGGACTGCATTTGGTACTGACCAAATGCACCTGTTGGACAGAATCCAAAAGATATTTTTATGATTTTGATTATCTTCTGACCACATTGGCATGCACAGTAATCAAAAGACATCTCCAAGAAGGCTTGGAAGCCTATGGAGAAATCAAACAATTTGAGATGCAAAGAATCTAGCTGATGCTGACCCTTAGCACTGGGAAGGCAATCACAATTATTTACCTGAACCAGGAGGTAGTGAAGGATATTACAAAAATCCTCCACATCTCATCCTTCACCATTGATGAGAAAAACCCCAGCTGTTCCACGTGACAGTGGAGAGCGCACCCCCCCATATACAACCACTGCCAGGCCTTTGGGCACAAGATTCATGCTTTCCCCATAAAAGAAGGCCTGAGAGAAATGGAATTCTGTGAGGAGAAATGGGCGAATATGACTCAGAGTATGCCAAAATCATGGATACAACACAAGCATTCAACTGGGTAGAACACGGAAAATATAAAATAATTGGCCCAATTTCCCTGAAAGAATGAAAAATGGCCGAACAAGCTCACAAGCTGGCTTCAGCCAAGGCAAAGGCCTTGGTGGAATCTTCCATATCACCAGAACAGATCCAGGAAGACATAGATGAATTCGAATCAATGAACCAATCGAATCCCATGGAAAACTGAACACCCAATCAGAACATATTGAATTCAGCGGAACCCAATTTGGAAATGAATGCAGCAAAACTGGGGTTCAGCGCACCCCCCAAAATTGTGGAATATAACCCAATTGGGAAGGAAAATCAACAATGGAATGCGCAAGAAACTAATGTGGGTAATAAAAGCACACAAGTGCACCACAATGATAAATTGAAATCAAGCAAATCCAAGAGAGGAGCAAAAGCAGCGGCAATGAAAGGGGCAGAATACACCCTAACTTCTACTCATGGCTATGCCCTCCGCAGCAGAGGTGCATTGGAGAGTAATGTGAGCGAGGGAGTAGGGCCAGGGGGCCCTGCTAACCGCTCCTGAGGCGCATTGGGCGTCTCAGTAGAGATAGGGATGCTGAACATAGTGGGACTCAAGGCCTTAATGTCCCAGGCCAAGAAGTTGAGTCTCCTACAATACCCACCTGTAGATATCCTGGTGGTGTAGGAAACCCACTGTCCACAGGGAGAGGAGGAGGCATGGGAAAAAATGCTCCTCACAACAATATTATTTTTGTCACAACACTGAGGGGTGATAGTATGCGCGAACCAAAAACTTTAAATTTTTAATAAAAATTCATTCCTGGATGGCCGTGTACTTGCTGTAACCTTCTCATGGCACACTAAGTGCACACAATAGCCAGTGTGTACACCCCCAAATGGCGCACCTGACGAAGAAAATTTCTAACAGCTCTAACACAACTAAATCTACCAGCAAATACTTTCATCATGGGAGACATGAACTGTTGGATTAACCCAGCTACTGACCAATGGCCATACACAACGGAGATACCACAAGAAAAAGTGGAACTCCATGTACTAAAGGCCACCCTGGGACTATATGATCCACTACCAAAAAGGCTACCCCTGCTATAAAACATGACACGCCCACATGTACACAATGGTACACTTGTCTTATGTCACGGATAGACCTGAAACTCAAACCAATAATTTTCCGTCACCAAATTCAAAAAATTTAAGACCACAAAAATCGAATTTTCTGACCATCAGCTAGTTTTGGTGTCCTAAAAACTGGCGGAACCATGTACCCAAGCACCCAGAGGGTGCAGAATACGCCGAAAGTTTAGCCAACTCAGAGTTTCAATCCTAGATGGAGGAAATATCCTCAACCCAGGATTTTCAAACACCTTTCTGCTTGGACCCACTAATCACCTAGGAAAATTTCAAAAATCAACAACCCAACAAATCAAACATACATCATCTAGAAGACACAGGTCAGCTTCAGTCATTATCAAGCACACCTTGGCAGAAACTATAACACCTAGAGAACAACATCCCATACACAGGGTAAAGCCCTGGATGGGGTCAAAATGGGCGGAGGTTTCTGCTTTGCTAAACACCCTGATCTGCAAACACCAACACCAAGTTGGAGTTCAATATAAAGCAAAAAACATAAGAGATGGAGAAAATTTGCTCAAGCTATTTATTCTTCAGATTCCACGCCCAGAAAAATATGATAGCTTGCACACAGGTCCATCAACTGGACAAATCCATATTAAAAACACCCGAAGAAGTCATGACCAAAGTGCACAGGGCTTATATGAAATTGTATAAATCTGAACCGGTTGAACCAGAAAAATTCAAAAATTCCTTACAAGTATACATATTGACACCGTGGCCCAAAATAACAATTTAATCAAATTAATATTGTGCAAGGAATTATGGGAAGTAATACGCAATGCACCAAGAGGGAAATGCTCTTGACCTGATGGGATTCCCTATAAATTTTACATAAAATATTTTACTAACATTTTTAACATTCTTTTAGCTTCAATTAATAAGTGTATTTGGAAACATGCCTCATCCTGGAGGCAAAGAAGCCTTCACTGTCACTTTATTCAAAAAAGGAGATAGACTAGACCTTTCCAACTGGCGCCCAATCTCCCTAACCAACACAGATACAAAAATTTTCACAAAATCATGGCCAAACAACTAGGAGAAATTGCAACTGACGAGATATCCCCATCACAATATGGATTTGTTCCAAGAAGATCCATATGGGACAACATTCAACAGTTGCAAATGTCTGCCAATCTAAAATCTCTGGAGCACTTGTCTTCTTATACCAACAAAAGGTATATTACAGGGTGAACCGGACCTATCTTTAGGCCTGCCTTCAAAAATTCAAACTCCCAAATAAAATTAAAACTGGGTGATGATGTTCACAGAATCTGCTACCTTGGCTGTGCGGGGAGCAGGTTTTTTAACCATGTCAGTCATCCCACAGAGAGGACTCAAACAAGGAGACCCCTTAACCCTTCTACTTTACAATTTTAGCTTGGATCCTCTAATCCAGAATACAAATACACTTCTTAAGGGAATCAATGTCAAGGGTCAACCACCAGTCAAAATGATGACCTTCGCTGATGATTGTGTGGTGGGAATATCCAACAATCAGGACGCTTGCAGAATTGAGAAGATAATACAAGATTACTCAGCCATAAGCAACGCATCACTTAACACTGAGAAAACGGAAATCATACTCCTGGGAAAATATCAGACCCATTGGACGCCATCTACCCAGGGCCAGCAAACTAATACAACATCAAGACTCCTCACCAGACATAGGAGGCGAAAATCAGCAATGACCCCACTAAAAATTCCCTTCACCACCAAACCAACAGCTGGACCTGTCCGTCACTTGGGGTATGGTTAGAAGCAGGAGGTTACGCCAACTCCATGATGGAAAATCATCATCTAGAAAAAATAACAAAACGCATTGCCTCCTTACATGGACACCAAACTGGCTTAACAGAAAAGTTCATGGTAGCCAACTCTATGATTTTATCAATAATATGTTCATGGCCCATGAAATCGCTTTCTCACCATCCTTCTTCAACACAATTCACGCCCTATTACCGGGAGGCTCTGGTCCAACCACTACCCCCCTGTACGCCTCAAAAACCCTATTTGGCTCTAGAAGGAATGGAAGTATGGGGCTTACTAATTACATAGAGCAAGCGACCCATATACTAGGATCCTGGATAGCTCAGGTGACTAGCCCAGATCTTCCAGATACACATTGGGCCAGAACAGCAAGATATAACTTCACACGAGCACTCCAATTAAAAAACCCAGATCACCCAAACACAATAATCAAGTATCTGACATCCCATCCTGAAGCTGCAGGACCACACGGCACTCCTGTACATTTCAAATGAGTACTCCTAGCCATAAGAAGAGCGACATGGCGGATCCACATAAGTGACCAAACCAGTCACTGAGGACGCCCAAGGCTAACTCACAGACAGGAAATCAATGACCAAATAGTCACAGATAATATAATATGCAGAATCCGAGTACCATAGACAGGATAGATTACCTGGACCATATAGACATACCCTACTACCTGGAGACTCAAAGAAGAGTATGGAGATACAAACATCACCCTATACTCCAGCCCAGGATAAGAGAACATGTATGGAGGTGCATGAGGAGAGTATACCGCACAGCAGAACGGTCAAAAGCCACTCACACCTCATGTACAATATGTGGTCAGTATGGAAGTTTAGCCACCGTTTAGAACAATGCCCAACATCAGTGGCTGTATGGAAAGAGGCCATGCGCCTAATCCTCCAAGAAAATGGACAACCATTCAGCCAATCAAGGAACATGTTCGCTATAAACATGGACTTTCCTATTCACCCATCCCTCAGGGCACTAATAGTAGCAATAGCACTATGGACTATCCATATGATAGTTTTGGAATCGTTCACAGGAGCAGCGCCTACAATCCAAGAAGCCATCTTTCGTTTCCACAGCCATATATTAGAACATTTCCAAGCATGGCTGTTTGGACACGTGACTCTCTCATAACAGAAGGACAATCAACACATGGTTCCCATATAGTTCCTAAAAGTTGATCCTTTCCTTCACACATGCTGCATCCATGAATAAGCCAGCATAACCTCCCCCTTCCCTACCATCCTAAACTTGGTGAGCCTGGAGAAAACAAGAGGGGCCTTGAACCCTCTCAGGTTTCTTTAATTTCGTATTTCATTAGTTACCCACTATATTGGAAGTGCTTATCCCCTGGTCGACCTTCCCCAAATAAATATAAAATCATACAAGAGATTTGCCAAAGTTGAGCGAAATTAGGGACAAATTGATGGCAATATCCCATCATTACTAAGAATATTTGTATATCTCTGAGGCTCTTTGGCTCAGGCATTATGGTAAGCTCTTCAATTTTATTGTATAAGGTTTGAATTTCTTCCCACAATATACAGATATCCTAAAAATTCTAATACCTGTTGGAAGAAGGTACACTTTGCAGATTTAGCTTTGTGTTGTTCTCTTATAGTCGTTACAAACTGACAAGAGGTGGTCCAGATGATTAATAAAAGTTTTTGAGAACACCATCATGTCATCTAAATAACGATCATGCAGCTCAGTTTGAAATCTTGAATGATATAATCCATCACTTGTTAAAATGAGACAAGCATTTTTCATGATCCCTGGGAACTGGGTAAATTAAAATAATCCTTTCATGCAGATTAACGCAAATATTTCTTCATTTTCTGGCGATGGATCCATATTCCAAGAGCTGATAGCAAGATCCAATGTGTAGAAGAAGTTTGATCCAGAGAGTCAGGCTAGAGCATCTTCAATTCATGAATTTGAATAGCTGGTCTTTTTTTATGGCCACTCAACTTATTATAATCCAATACTATTCTGTGACCACCATTATTTTTTATAAATAATACTGGGGATGAATAGAGACTCTGGGAAGGCACAAGTAACTTGCATTCAATAGTTCCTTGAGCTTAGTCTTCATATGTTGCTCCTATACCTTTGACTTCCTTTATTTCTTTGATTGTATTGGTGTAATCTCCTACATTGGTACTATATATTCGGCTCTTCATGTGACCATAGTCAACATCTGACGTGGAAAATACATCTTTTTAATATTTAAGTAAATAATGCACTTTCTCATGTTCCTCTTGATAAATTTATCATATATCTGGGATCAATGTATGGTGCAAAATAGGATGTCAGTGGGTAAGCCAAAATCAAGGTGCATACCAATATGATCCTTGTCTATTGTATCAATTAAAAGTAATTAACATTTTTAATCTTATGATGTTTCCTGACTAAAGCATCTTGATTAGTTAGGGTAGCAAGTTATAGTTCAATAGGGTGCTGGTAAGCTAAGTCAAGGACTCCTGGTAAAATTCTCAGTTTAAACTTGATAACTCCATTGATCCTAGTGATATATAACAATCATTTTAGGGTACCTTCAGGTTTATATTGGTAAAAACCACTCTTTATTCTCCTAGTTTGAATGTACTCCTTGGTAGCAAAAAAAGGTATGCCTTCTTCTTCATCTACTGTCTTGGGGGATATTTTTTGTATTTTGTCCATAATTAAAATATCTTAAAGGCAAAGCAGAAACAGATTACTCAACCAAACAAAAGTTTTCCTTCTTTTTGGAATTCTAACTATGTATATGCTGAAGTGTTTTAAGCACAGGTTCAAACATAGCAAAAAATAAAATTATTAATACTCTTAGTTGCTATTATAAAATTTAGGGATTGCATCACTTATAAATAAAAAAGGGAGACTTTAACAATAGAGGAAAGTTGGTTTCTATATGATTTTTATTAATTGATCTTAAGGTCAAGAAAAGAGAACCACATTAAGATCTTGCTGCCTAATATTTAAAGCAACTCAAGGATTAAAATAAGATGGGCGTGAAAATTATTATAAGCTTTGAACCTAATTGGGAAACATGTATTTTTGGCCCATCAGAGCACTCAAAACTCAATTTGTTTACACTTGATGACAGAAGTTGGGTCAATGCCAGGTAAGATGAACCTGTGAGGCATGAGGTCTAATATATTTTAAACCAATTATTTGGTGGATAATATTGGCACCTGATAGGACCCTCTCTAAGGCTACAAAAGGAGGTGGTCTCCGCAGAGATGGTTGTTTAAATTGTAATTGGGATGGAGAGGACCCTCAGAGTAACTCACTTAATTTTGCCACGGGCTTGGCGTAGCCCTACCCTTAACTATAGGGTTTAAGCCGAGGATTGGGGTTGCGAGTATTACCTTAGTTTGAGGAAGTCAATGAGAATTGACCAGAGTTTTTTGCGATTTTATCCTTAGCAAAATTCAAAACACTATTATTAGATATTGGACAGGTAATTGCTTAACAAGCACCAAATTTGAGTTGGTGTGGGGGTCAACTCCCCCATCATTTGGACTATTTGCACCCAAATCATTCTTCTCCCTTAATAGAGAAGGCAATTGTCTTACATTACCCCCTTTAAGAATGTTGAGGGAAAACTTGTGGCATAATAAGCGTTCATGTACTCTTTTTATGGTAATACCTGTAGCCAAAGACTTTATAGAATACTCATCGCCTCTCTTGTAACTTACAATGAATGGGACCCTCCTTAATTGATCCAAGCTTGCCGCTTCTAGGAGTGATGCGGTTATGGTAGTACAGGACCATATCAGACACTTTGAATAAAGGTAGGAAATCCTGAAGCTCCCTTTGGCGGATTGTCCCTCTTTCATAAACCGTTTTAGCTGTTTTTAAAAGCCTCAGATTGAAGCTGAATGATATGTTAAGCCAATCTTCTCATGGATTACTCAGGTTCCAAAACTTTATAGTATAAAACATCTTTAGCTAAAAGTGCTGTAGCCCTGGTTCCTGATCATACAGAACACGGAATGGGGATGTTTTTAGGATCTGGTGATAACTAATCTGGTAGGCCATAAGATCACTGGGTAGGAATTGCCCCAATGTAGGGGATCAGAAGAGGCCATTTTGCGCAGGATTAGACCAAGTTCCATTTTCTCTCTCCACAATCCCATTTGTAGAGTGATTATAAAGGGCTGAGAAGAGTTGTTGGGCTCCAATGGAAGTAGCCAGGATCTTTACTACTCTTGAGGTGAAATTCTTAGTATTGTCACAAAGTAATACCTGGGGACAGCCAAGGCAAGTAAAATTGTTCTGTTGCAAAAAAGTTGCGGTGACCATGGTCGTTGGGGCTAGGAGAGCCACGGCTTCAATCTACTTAGAAAAATGGTCAATGACTACTAGAATATACCTGTTCCCACAGGTAGTCTGCGGAAGGGACCTACCACATCTAGGCTGATGGTATGGAAAGGTTGTTGGGGAGTAGTTGGTTGATATTTAAAACTAGTCTTAAAGCTAGACCGCTTTTTACATGTGAGGCAGGCTTCCAAGACTTTAACAATAGTTCACATATTCTTTCTTAAGGATACCTCAACCTAAACACTCATAGGTTTACTTTGCTCCCCCATTATCAAGGGTAGAGTGAGATTCCATGATAGCTGGTACACGTTCTAAGGACAAGAGATAGGGCACCACTTTGTTCCTTACCTGCTTATACAACTTCCCACACTCAACTTTAGCGTTATAAAAATGCCAGGGTAACATATTCTTGACAGGCTCAAACTCATCTTTTCAATCATTGGGTGTCATTAATAGGTTATATAACCTTTTTTGCCTCGCTGTTATCCAAATGCAGAGCTGAAAGCTGAGTTAACCCATCAACATTCCTGTGATGGGTTCCTGCGCTGTGTTTAATCTTTATGTCATAATAATGGAGCTTTAGATCCCAACGCGCTAACCAGCCAGTAGGGTCCTTAATGTTTTATAACCATTTAAATAATCGTGGTCTGTACCCTTAATGAAGGTAGTTCCATACAGGAAAGAGCGGTAGTGCTTCACATCTAGAAAACCAGTAAGGCGTTCCTTCTCCATAATACTGTAGTTGCGTTTTGCCTTTGACAACATCTTACTAAAGTGGGATACAGGATGATCTACACCGTTTTCATCCAGTTGAGCCAAGATGGCTCCAACGGCATAGTCTGAGGCATTAGTAAACAAAATTGACTGGTTTACCATAATCAGGGTGCCATAGGATAGGACGTTGCTGCAGCAGTTTCTTCAGCATTTTAAAAGCGTCCTTTTGTTAAGCACCCCAGTGAAAAGTTGTTTTCTTTGTCAATAGGCGGACAAGGAGATCGCTGAGCTAGGCGAACTTGGGGATGAACTGATGGTAATACCCCATCATCCCTAGAAATAACTGAATATCCCATAAATTTTAGGGGTAGGCATTTTTGAGATCTCTTCGACCTTATCTTGTATGGTTTGGTTTCTTCCTGAGGGATGGCGTGTCCCAGAAAATCCAATTTCTTATGAAAGAAGGTGCACTTGGTGGGTTTTACTTGGGGTTTGACTCACGTAAATGTTAAAACACCTCCTCCAGGTAAGTAAGATGTTTGGTGAAGGTCTTAGAGAACACCATGATGACATCTAGATAGATGATGACGAAACTTTACTTTAGATCCTGCAAAATGTGGTCCATGGCGCGCTGAAAATTTGCAGGTGCGTTGCACAACCCTTGAGGTAATTGGGTGGGTTGGAAGAGACCCTACTGCAAATAAGAGCGCATTTCTCCTGGTCTTGGGGAAAGGTCCATTTGCCAATAGCCTCTGGACAAGCCAATCGCGGAGAAGAAGTTAGATACAGAGAGCTGTGCCAGGGAATTATCAATGAGGTGGATAGGATAGCTATCCTTTTTCATGAGGTTATTTAATTTGCAGTAGTCCATAACTACCAAATGACATCCGTTCTTATTTTTAATTAGCAAAGAGGGGGAAGACCAAGGGCTTTGTGAAGGAATTAGTAACCCTGCATCTAGTACCTGCTTGAGCTCAGTCCTCATCTGCTGTTCTTCCATCTTGGATTTATGATAAGGTTTTAACTGAATGGGACGAACATCCCCCACATCATTAGAGTGGCTCCTGTCCTTCATATATCCATAGTCTGTTTCTGATTTGGAGAATATGTCAATATATCCTTCCAATAAAGTGTGAACTTTGTCAAGTTCATCTTAGGTCAGCTCATCTGAGATATGGACATTGGTAAGGTACATAACATTTTATTTGTTGGAAAGCCCAAATCCAAAATAGAGCCAATGAAGTGAATATACTCAATGTCCTTTATGGGGACCAATTGGCCTCTTCCAATCTCCTGGTGTTTTTTACAACCATGTCCTTGCAGGTGAGGTTCCCCAAGAGAATAGTAAAAGGCTTTGGTAGACTGGCTCTAGTATAACAGGCAATACCCGAGGCTCCAAGGGGCTAACGCCCTCAAGTCTTACAAGTTGCAAGAAGCAGTGTTGTGGGATTTGAGCATGATCTTTATGTCAACCACTCGTTGCTTACAAGGCTTAATCAATACCTCATCTGAAACATAAAAAGTTATACCATCCCTAGCATCAACTTATTCAGGCATTTTCTGTATTTTACGCAAAGGTGGTTTAATGTAAAGGCAAAGCGAAAAATGAGTATTCAACCAGACAAGAATATTCGTTATTGCTAAGATCTTTATTGGATAAGACTAAAGGGAATTTGTAGTTGAGTAACGAGAGGAAACCTTGCTTCATGTTGAGTATTCCCTCATACTCAATCATAAGCTGGGTACCTAAGAGAATATCATAGGTGTTGTTGTCCAAGGCCACTGCTGGGGCTGATAAGATGAGCTTCCTAAAAAATAATGGGAAGGGAAGAATACGCCCCAATGGCGCAGGTGTTTTTTGAGCTGGCAGTTCCAAATTCTTGATTGTACTCCCTTTCAGGCGACAGCAAGATTTTTTTGATCAACTTGGAGGAGATTAAGTTCATTGGGGAGCCAGTATCCAGGATGGCCATCACCCAGACTTTCTTAATATACAATTTCACCTTGGTTAGTGTTATTCCAAAGTTAAGAGATAGATCTAAGACCTCATTGATCCAGAAAGTGGAGATTAGTCTGCAAGTTACCTCAGGGTATTTTTACAGGACGTATTTAATGGTATGGACTTGCTGAGAAGAGGTCGAATTAAGCCAGCCAGTAACTGATTAGCATCGCTGGCATTGTCAATAACCTTGGGACACTCTAGAAATTGGCTGAGGTATTTGTCCTCAGGTATGGTGGTCTCGTCTACTCCTCCAGCATTCAAACAATCAGGAATCTCCAATTCAGCGGGTACTCCCAGTACGTAGTAACAAACATCCTCATAACCCCCTTTGGATTTGTCCCCAGGTTATTATCAACAGATGGTAATGAAGCAATTGAGGTAGGGGAGTCAGGCACATGAGGTTGGGTAGCTATCCTCGGATCATATGTTTTTCCAGAAAGCCCTTCCTTGTTTCAGTGGTTTCCCTTATGGCGTGAGACTACCAGCTTATCTGGGGAGAGGCATTGCAGCTTTAATGAGCTAATGAGGGAGCACAGTATTAACTGCTTTATAGGTCTCAGACCTACGGGATGGTTTGATATCTGCTTTGAGTCGCACTGAAGGAGCATGTTTCACAGGGTAAATAGGCATAGGGGCCCCATGGGGTCGTTGGAGCCACCTCCACTGCCCTACAGGCAGAAATTACTCAATGGTTAGAACTTGGCGTTTCACCACAGCTTTTTTTGTGGCTACAAAGGTATAAAATTCAGCAACATTTAACAAAGCTTTTTTTATATCGTGGACATTCTTAAAGCTGTGCTTCACTGATATGATATGCTTAGCTAGATAAGCTTGAGAAGCTAACCCAGTTAACATGGCAGCAATGACATCATCCAGGTTTAGCATGTTAGACGTTGACAACCTCTGTGCAGCGATGTAAATTCACTCAGCAAATTCAAAGATCCGTTCGCCTTCATATATACTAAGGCGCATAAAGGCCTGTTTAGACTCTGCTTGGAGCCAAATTCAGCTACAAGAGCTTCCTTAACCTCTGCCCAGGTACGTAGAGAGTCCATATGAGGGACCATCATCTCTTGGTCCAGGCGACTTAAATGAGGAAGTAGGTGCTTAGTTTTCTGTTGATTAGTCGTGCCTTTCTTGGCATATTCATAGAAATATACAAAAGAAGCAATGCTATCCTCACCAGGGGTGAACTTGTCTTAAAAGGAGTTTTTAAAGGAGAGCTGTTCAAGATTTTAAGTCGTGATAAAGCGCTGGCTAGTTGCTATTCAAGGGCAATTATCCTTAGTACATTCTCATAGGGTAGGGTAAAAGGGTTTCTCACTCGAACAGCTTCCAATTTAGTGGTGAGATTTGTGGTGTACAGGTGGCCCCTGTAGTGAGCACCACTTGTTAGAATCTTACCTATGAATATGCTAGTAGTGTTTTTGAGCACAAGATCTGAATAATTCATCCAAAAGATAGAGTATCAAGACTCAGTTGCTATTATAGAATTTAGGGGATTGCATCAGTTATAAATAAAAAGGGAAGACTTTAACAAGAAGGTAAAGTTAGTTCTTAATTGCTTTTTTATTAATTGATCTGTGGTTAAGAAAAGCGAATTACATTGAGATCTTGCTGCTTAGTACATAAAGCAACTCAAGGCTCAAAGTGAGATGGGCGTGAAATTCATTATAAGCTTTAAACATAATTAGGAAACATGGATTATTGACCTATCAGAGCTCTCAAAACTATCCTCGTTTACACTTAACAACAAAAGTTGAGTTGATGCCAGATATTGTGAACCTGTGAGGCAATTATTTAATAAATTTTAAGCCAATCATTAAAAAGGAAAATATCACTTACCTGATGGGACCCCGTCCAAGGCTATAAAAGGGGGTATTCTCCGCGGATGTGCTTGAATCAAATTGCAATTGGGATGGGGAGGACCTTCAGAGTAACTCTCCTAATTCTTCCTCTGGCTTGGCGTATCCCTACCCTTAACTATGAGGTTATATGGCCGAGGAGTGAGGTTGGAAGTATTACCCCTGTTTGAGGGATTCCGCCAATAATTGACCAGGGTTTTTTAGATTTTTCTTATTGAAATTTGAATCACTATTATTTCAAAATAATACAGGTAATTGTTTAACAAGCACCAAATTTGAGTTGGTGCGGGGGTCAACTCCCCCATCATTTGGACTATTTGCACCCAAATCTTCTTTCTCCCATAAGTGAGAAGGCAATTGTCCAACACTTCTTTCTGAATTCTTTATTTTCTAGTTTTAGATGTTTTTATAGTTGAAGAGTGTTAGATAACCTTTCTTTAAGCTTATAACTCATTCATAATTAATCATAAATCATTTCTAAATAAATATGTCATATTAGATTTTTCTTAAGCAATTGTAGAAGCTGAATAAACTAGCTTGCTAATTCAGAAGGACAAGGAGATTTGTCACATGTTGCTTTGGTATTATTTGCACCTGCAGTGCTATAATCCTGGGTTTACTCAAGTTCTGTGCAAGTTTAATCTTCTTAATGAGACAGTAAGATATGACACTGATTAGTAATCCCATGTCCAAGATAGCCATTAATCTGACCTTCTGAATCACCACTCATAATTTGGTAATGGTTCCTCCAAACTTTTGTGGAGAGGGTAAAAACCTCTTTAAGGGGATATTTAGCATTGATTTCCTTGCAGTCTCAGTAGATTTCTTGATTTATGATAGATTATTTATACTTGAGATGAGTTGGATCAACAGGGCGAGGTATTGATCAGCATCAATGGCCATATAATTTATTCTTGGGAATTCAATAACTTGACTGAGGTAAGTGTCCTCTGGGACCTGGGCATCATTAATATTTTCAGTGTTCAAACAATATGAAATGGCAATCTCAATGTGTTATTTAAAATGTAATAACCTATGTCATCATAACCCCATTCAGAGTCGTTTCTGGAATCATTTTCTCTGCACATGAGGTGAGAAATTAGCAATGGTTCACTTTTAGGTAATTTTGGTCAGTTAACTTTAGAGGTACTTGACCCTAAGCCAACCTCCCTTTTCCCTGCTTGCAAGGTCAAGATTCTTCTTGAAACACTCATCGTTGAAACGGCTATCCCTCTTGCAGCAGTTACTCTTGGGCTTTCCCATCTTTTTTACTTTGTTTCCTCCATGGTAATTACTCTGAGTTTTATGGTAACCTTTCAGGAGGTCTCTGGATTGTTTATATCAATCACATTGAGAAAGATTTCTTAAATGTCTAAGATGAAATAAAAACTTCATTTTGACTGATGTGACATGCGTGGCTATGTCAGGATTACTATGCAAACCAGCAACAACTGCAGCTATGGCATTATCTAGTGTAAGCATCTATAAAATCATCATCGTTTGGCCATGATATAAAAGCAATCTGCAAAATTTGGCCAAGGTTTCATTTTGGCGTAATGCAATTCTCATGAAGGTCTGTCTCTTCATACTCAAGCTTTGCTTGGAACCAAATTATCTTATAAGAGCTTCCTTCACTTCACTTTAAATATTCAGGTGTTCCATATGTGGTATCATAACCTCCTTAGCCATATGGCTTAGAAAAGACAAGCTATGCTTTACCTTTTGACGATTAGTTGCACCTACCATTACGGCCTCATAGTTAAAGAGGAAAGATACAAAACTTCCTTTTCCATTTTTTAATTTTCCTTGAAGGTAGGTTGAAGATAGTGGCTTCTAATCCTGTGAAAAATGTACTCTGGGAGATTCTAATTCAGTGATTTTGGTGTGAGTCGCTCTGTTTAACTTGTCAAGTGAGTTGTCAATTTGATCTTGCATATGATGAGATTTTGCTCCATATCTGTAAAAGTCTTGGTTTGACACCCAGAAAATGAATATGTCTTTTGAGAACACTTTATTGTTCTCCAGGTTCTTAGAGAGAGTGTTCAAATCATGGATTTTCTGGTAAGAGGACAAATGGTAAGTTTGCAAGAGTTTGTTCTCATCCTCTAGCACTTTAATGCGAGATTTGTGTCCTCCTTCATCTACTAGCATTCAATGCTCTGAGGAGGTTTTCTGGTCTTAGATTTCATCTCTTCTGTGAGAGTATTCCAGCGTTGCTCATATTCATCTAAGTGATGGTGAATCTATTTAATTTTTTCTCAACCAGGCTATCTGTTCCATGCTTAGCTCTCTAATTTTGTTTAGTGGCTCAGTGATTTAAGGAAGTCACCTGAGTTACTTGATATACAAGATCCATATCAACATGAGCCACTCATAAAAATAAAAATTTTGAGGTACAGATTGAGCTTCAGAGGTACAATGGGATTTAAGATCATTAATTAATTTGTAAGACTTGCTCTAGTCAGGAATCAAGGAGCTTAATCTGTTCTTCCTCATTATGATGGCTTATAGAAGCTGGAGCTGCCATTTCACATTGGCTTCAGCGTCTTGCTTTTAATGCTCTAGGACAAAAGTGTAAAGTAGTCTTTTGGTATTTTCATTGAAATCTTTTATGTTTTTCTGAGAAGACCCATAGCTTTCTACACATACTTGTTAACACCAGTTTCGATGGTACCCATTTGGCTATGGAGTTAAATGCTTCTAAAAATGATTTGCCTCAATCAGGTTTCAGATCTATTTATAATTTGAGATTTCAAGTTAAATACTTTTTGAAAGTCATCTGTAAGGCCCCTTAGTTATTAATATGATGATTGAGCTCCTAGTTATGGACTCCTGTAATTGCACAATATGGTATAGCACAGGGTTTATTGCTGCAAGATTATCTGTATAAATTTTTCACTTGAATTGTGTGTCTCTGGAAAAACATTTAATTCATATAGGTTCATGAGGTTCTTATCCAAGGTGGTTTACCTTTCGTGGCTGGCTCTTTCTCCTGCATTAGACACCTCAAAGTAGGTCTTGAACCCCTTTATTGGAAATCCAAGTTTGACAACGAGATTTGGGGATATCCTTGAAATTCTTTTCTACTTCATGTGACCAAGGTGGACTTCCTATTTTTCATCTTCTTAACTGTTTCCTTTGTGCACCTAGAGGGCTACTCTCTTAATAGATAATCTTCCATGGGACAATCAATTATATGCAACTATTAATAAGCATTGGCTGAGCCCCTGTAGTGAGCACCAGCCTGTAGTGCTTCCATTTTTGTTTCGATGGTGGCATGCTCATGAAGCCTGGAAGTCAATATTTGAAGCAGCCTAAGACTCATGAAAAGTATTTTATTTATATTTTTATGGTGCTAATTTAGCTTAGGTCCCATCAGCTAGAGTATCCGTCCTATGTTAAGATTGACATAAGGACTTATTGATGTCAATTACTAAAAAGGAGATATAATTAAAATGACGTAACTTTATTATAGTATGTAGTAGGGATTTTTTATAGGTTACATACACAGTGCATTCAAAAAGTTCTGGGACTAATGTTTTAAAGACACAACTTTACAAATAAATAAACTTTATTTTCTCATATTTTAACATACAACCTTTACCTCTCTATATATATCTATATTGCTAAAACAATTTTAAAAAGGTATGCACATAGTTCCTATTTTGTATAAACATGTTTAAACCAGCTGTCACATTCTTCTGAATTGTCTCTAAATTATCAAAAGGATGAACCTTGAGTGCCACCTTTAGATTAGAGAACAGAAAGAAGTCAGACAGAGCCAAATCTGGTGAATAGGGTGGATAATTAGAATCTGAAGGTGGCACTGAAGGTTCATCCTTTTGATAAAGTAGAGACAATTCAGAAGAATGTGACAGCTGGTTTAAACATGGTTATACAAAATATGAACTATGTGCATACCTTTTAACAATTGTTTTAGAAATATAAATATGTATAGAGAGGTAAAAGTTGTATGTTAAATTATGATAAGAAAGTTTATTTATTTGTAAAGTTGTGTTTCTAAAACGTTAATCCCAGAACTTTTCTTTCTCGTTGCAATTACTTTTGCAACCTATTCAATTCAAGACTGAATCTAGTTTGATAATCTCACAGAGGAGATTAGTCTGCACCCATGTCAGGGAGCAGTTGGGCAAGTCAGGTAAGATGAGCAGGTGTAAGGCCCGCGGCCTCCAACGTTTGAAAACGCCCCGGAGAAACTGGTGGAATAGACAAAAATTTTAAAAAACTGGCGGTCACTATTTCCCCAGAGATACTCTCATGGCAAGCACGATGCAACCAGTACAACAAAACGCCACACTCCCAGCCACTTTTGTCAGTGGAATTTGGAGTCCGCATGTTTCTGGACATCCAACAAATAGCCTTATTGGAAAATTTTGTGAAGATGTGCACACAATTTTCCCAACCGCGGTGTACATCGCGCCTCACTCCATGTCGCGTGGTTGGCTGAACCTAGGTTTCAAAAGCAAAGAGGCAGCAGACAAGGCTGCAGTGGTGCGCATAGTGGTCAACCTCCCACAAAGGGCAATGTGTTGTCAAAACCAAATGCACCAGATGAACAAAATCAAACCAAATTTTCCTCACGTTTGACTTTTTACCTACTACAGTAAAACGTGACATTTTGGAACAACACCTGAAAGATGGTCTTGCCATATATGGCGAAATACAATCTTTCAAAATGCAACGCTTCATGCTGATACCCCACCTGTGCACCAGCAAAGCCATCGCAGTCCTGACCCCAACTGAGGAGATTGCAAAGGACCTAACCCAGATCCCGCACTCCACTTTTATTGATATCGCAGGGCATACCACCCACCCATTCTGGGTGACCGTGGACAGCGCGCCCCCCATTTGCACCCACTGTGACGCGTTCGGCCATAAGGTGCATGCATGCCCCACCAAGGAGGGCGTCACATTCCAAGAGCACCCCTCGGTGGCTATAGCCAGTGGAGAGGTGCACTACGAACCAACTGCAAGCACCAAAGAGGCTTTCCTGTGGGGAGCACAAGGCTGCTACCTTCTGGTAAATCCTATCTCCCCACAAGAGTGGAAGAAGGCCAAGCAGGCCCGCAGGGCCATGGCCAAGGAAGCGGCCAAAGCCACCACCGCTATCCCACACTCACAACGCCAGGAGGACATGGAAACCTTCATGGCAGAAGCAACTTGGGAATCCATCAACTAATCAGATTGGGAAGCCCATGCTAAGTGGGCCACTCAATCTGAGGATCCAATGGGGGATTTGATCTCACCCAATCGTTGCACCCAAGCTCTGGTCAAAACTGACTTGGGACCTATCCCAAGAGAAAAAAAATTTTTTTGACCCGCTCAATGGTGCACCAAACTCATCCGCACCACAAAAAATTCATCTTATGTCAGGAAAACAAAAAGTGAAGGCTAAAGCCAATGCAACTCTTTCCACAAAAATTAACAAAAACCCCGATAGTGTTGCTGCTAACACCCACGCTGCTGTAAAGGCCCATGGGGATCTAGAGGAGGCTAGTGGGCCTGGGTGCCCACCCCCTCGCATCTAAGGTGCGAAGGGGAAACCTTCACTTTAGGGATGTTGAACATTGCCGGACTCAAGGCCTCCCCATCCCAGGCTAGGAAACTGAGTTTTTTACAACACAATTTAAAACCGTGGATATCCTGGCCATCCAGGAGTCCCACTGTCCATGAGGCTCTGAGAATGCTTGGAAAACAATGCTCCTCCCATCCCTATCCTTTTTGGTCAAAGCACTGTGGGGTGCTGTTTCAGAAAGATAATTTTTTCAAATTTTTATCTTCAGAAACATTCCTAAATGACCGAGTTCTAGTTGTCACTTTCTTGTGGGCTGACGTAGCACAAGCAATTGTCAACATCTATGCCCCAAACGGTGCATGTGAGTGTCAGGAATTTTTCTCTTCAGTCAAATCCCTCCCGCTGCCCCCAGACTCTTTCCTAGTTGGTGACATGAACTGTTGACTAAACACACCAACGGACTGGTAGCCTTCCTCACCACATGCCCCCCAGGGTCACGTAGAACTGCGCGTTCTAAAAGCCACCCTTGGGTTAATGGATGCGCTGCTGTGAAATGCCCTGATGCTCAAAAGCATGATACATCCCCATGTCCACAATGGCCAACTAAGGTCCATGACCCGCATCAACCTTATCCTAACTCCAGCGAAATTCCAACCCCATATCTCCCACTTCAAAACACCAAAAATGGAATTCTCTGACCATCAACTGGTCTCACTAACCTACCACCTACCTGTCACAGCTGCTAAGGCCCCACATTGGTGCAAAATCTGCCCCTCCAAGCTTGCATCATCAGGATTTTTCATTTGGGTGGAAGCGGCAACTTTGGCAAAAAAAGTTTGTTGCACCGTTTTGCGCAGACCCCA
This sequence comes from Massospora cicadina, assembly GCA_022478985.1. Classification (NCBI taxonomy): domain Eukaryota; kingdom Fungi; phylum Entomophthoromycota; class Entomophthoromycetes; order Entomophthorales; family Entomophthoraceae; genus Massospora; species Massospora cicadina. Next base: position 142,299 of record JAKSZP010000085.1, on the reverse strand, counting down.
TTTCCACATGGGCAACTTAAAAGGTGACACCATCCGCCACTCTCACCATCTCTCCTCCAGACGCTCACAAGCCACATTGGCGGTCATTTTGCGTGCTCTGGCAGAGTTAGCACACCTGGAGTCCAACATCCCAGCTACAGGATACAGCTCTGCATGGGGCTAAAAGTGGGCGGAGGCAGCCACCCACCTCAATGCACTCGAAAGGCAACACAAACATTAGTTTTGTGTTCAGTACAGGGCCACACGTATCACAAAAGGCGACAAGTGCACTGCACATTTCTTTAAAATAATTTTCACACCATGCCAGAGTGTGGCCTGCACACAGGTGCGAAGATCGGATGATTCCATTGCAGATACACTAGCTGAAGTGGCAATTGAAGCACAAAAGTATTACTCCAAGTTGTACCTATCCAATTTCAATTCTGCTGGCCAAAGTGGCAGAATTTCTCGACAGAGCCCACATCCGCACCATTTTCTGATACCCGGAAATAATTAATTTGATTACTTTAACTGAATTATGGACAGCCATTCGCGGTGTGCCAAACCAATAATGCCCAGGCCCAGATGAGATTCCATATGAGTTTTACAAAAAGTATTTCAAATATATATCCCCATTGCTGCTCGCCTCACTTAACCAAAGTCTGTTGGAAACGCGCCTCCTACCAGGAGGACATGAGGCCTTTACCATCACACTCTTCAAGAAAGGGGATAAGCTAGACTTAGCCAACTGGTGCCCCATTTCTCTAACAAACACAGACACTAAAATTTCAACAAAACTTATGACTAACCATTTAGGGACTGTAGCATCTGCCACCATCTCCCCAGAACAATTCAGTTTCATACCCAGAAGGTCAATTTGGGATAACGTGCACTCTGTGGCTAATGTATGTCAGTCCACAGCTTCTGGGGCACTTGTATTCTTGGACCAACAAAAAGTCTATGGTAGAGTAAACTGGGAATACCTCAGGGCCTGCCTCCATCAATTCCGCCTACCCCCTCGCTTCATCAACTGGGTGATGCTGCTCACGGAATCTGCAACAATGGCAGTACGTGGCCCTGGCTTCCTAACAGAAGTAGTCCACCCTCAAAGGGGCTTGCGAAAAGGGGACCTCCTCAGCCCACTCTTATACAACTTCAGCCTCGACCCACTACTGCGAAATGTGAATGCCCAACTCACCGGGGTCCATGTGCCAGGCCAAGCCCCAGTCAAGATAATGGCATTCGCAGATGATTGTGTGGTTGGGGTGTCTAATAATCAAGATGCACGCGCGCTTGAAGCTCTCATCCAGGAGTATTCCCGGGTAAGCAACGCGGCACTGAACGCTTCCAAAACCGAAATCATCCTCCTTGGTCAGTTTCAAAACTGCTAGACCCCAGCAATTAGTTCACAACCTGGCCCATCTGCTCGCCCACGTCCTCGCCCTACTAACTCAACACACACCGCCCCACTGGTGCTCCCCTTTGCGCCACGTCCTACCATAGGACCGGTATGCCATCTGGGCATGTGGATGGAGGCAGGCGGATACACGTCAGCAGTAATGGAGTGCCATATTCTGGACAGCGTGATGAAGCGAATCGCCTCTCTCAGAGCCCACCCTACTTCCCTCACTGGCAGGGTTGTTTAGCCAACTCTATGCTCCTCTCCAAAGTCTGGTTTGAAGCCCACGCCATCCCCTTCTCCCCAAGCTTCTTCAAATCCTTGTATGCTTTGCTGCAAGGACGGCTTTGGTCAGGCCACCCTCCACCAGTATGACTAGAGGTCATGTTTGGCCCTCATCATCATGGTGGCATGGGCCTGCTTGACTTCAAAGCCCATGCTGCCAAGATCCTGGGCACCTGGATTGCGGTCGTCACCGCCCCTACACTCCCCTCCCAACACTGGTCCTGCGCAGCCTGCTCCAACTTCTCCCGCGCCTTGGGCCTCAACAATCCATCGAACCCCCACTCCCTGATGAAATGCCTCGCATCACACACATCGGCCACAGGCCCTCACGGGACTAAAACCCACTACAAATGAATCCTACTCTCCATGCGGAGCGCTGAATGGAGAATTTGTATTAGTGGACATACAACCCGAAGAGGCCGCCCCTCTCCTCAGTTCACACAAGAGGTACAGGGGCTACCCATCCACGATGGCGTGATCCCCATTCGGCCCCATGTCCTATCCAGGGTGGACTACCTGGACATGATGGACATCCCTTACTCCATTGAGACCCAAAAAAACTATCTGGAAACACATACACCATCCTCTGTTGCAGACTCAAGTCCAAACCCATGTGTGGCGCTGCCAGAGGCGGGTGTATCGTACAGCTGAGCGCTCTAACGCTTTAGACTCATCCTGTGTCGTGTGTGGCCAGTATGGAACGCTGTTCCACCGCCTGGAGAAGTGCCCTACCTCTAAAGTGATATGGCGCGAAGTTCAACGTCTGCTGGGCCAGGATCAAACGCATCCTTTCAGTCTGTCAAGAGATATGGTTGCTCTATCAATGGCCTCCTCCCTTCCACCCTCCCTCCGTGCTCTGATGGTTGCAATCACCATGTGGACCATCCTTATTATCGTCTTAGATGCCATCGCAGGCTCCACCCCCACCCTCCCAGAAGCTGTCCACAGATTTCGGTCTCATTTGGTAGACCACTTTCAAGTGTGGTGGTTGGATACCTTCCACCGTGTCACTGACAGCTGGTCTCCTCCTGTTTCCCAGTCTGGCTCATCAAATCAGACCCCTTCCTCCACACGTGTTCAGTTGTGGCTACGGCCCCTCCACACGTTCCCTCCCCCTCCCCATAGTGGCGTCCCCGCTGGCAACAAGAGATAGCATCGCTTCTCTGGGTGCCTCCCCTGGTACTGAGTTTTGTCTCTTCTGAGTCATATTCGGAAGTGTCCATCCCATGGTCGGCCTTCCCTGCAATAAATTTAAAATTTAAAACTTAAAACGTTAGTCCCAGAACTTTTTGAATGCACTGTGTATAACAATATAAACCCCATAAGGAAAGAGATTAATAAAATTAATGGAGGGAGGAATCTTATTTGGAGGCTCTTGGTCAGGCAATGCATCTAGATTGTACAATTCTTGTGTAGCATATTTTGATAGGGAAAAGGATATGCTGAATGAACCAAATATGATGAGACTTGGTATCACTTAGTTCAAACATCAGTCAGATTGTTGAATCTTAATCTTTTGCAGGTATGTCCTAATATACTTCATTGTGTGCCACCTAGTGTAAATGTCACTTGACATTTATAATGATCTTCACTTCAACAATCAGGTTTTTTCATCTCAGGATATCTTTGGCTCAATTCAGTCCAATGGAAAATTCCTATTATTAAGCTGAGCCTTACCACCTGTAGATCTTCTATATAATTAATTAACGGTAATTTTTTAACCCCTTTTTAAGTCTAAGCGTTGTTTTTCTTGTGGAGTCAAATGGTTGATATTTTTCTACCTTGTCCAATACTCTTATATCTGACATGCCAGGTTGGTGTCCACCATAGTGGGACCAACTAGACCTTGTGGGGGAGTTCTAGGGCTTACTCCTGGTTTTCACTGTTAATAGTGACTGTAGGTTGGAGAGGGTCCCTACTGGTAGAGGGGCTACAGCGCCTAGGGGGCATTATTTCATGGTGAATTGCACATTCTCAACCGCCATATGGAGGGCGGTCGGGGGCAGACTTTCTACCAGAACCCAATGGGTTAGTTGAGATATTGCTGCTGCGCTGCGTAAAATCTCTTATGGCCCACATTAAGGTGGGTGGCTGGTGGTAGACAGGGTTTGTTTGCGCATGGTGCAACAGTTGTATAGGTGTCTCAGGGCGTTGCACCATGAACAGCGGGGTAATTCTTTATTGGCATTCATAAAGAAAATCTTAGGTCAAGATTTAATGATAGTAGCTCGCAATATGACCTCTATGTTTTGGGCTATAATGGCTTTGGTAATAAAAGACTCTCTGGAGACATGAGCCAGCTGCTCACAGTGTAGTACAAATGCATGATGAAGTCCACTGATAGGGCAGATCAGAGTTCCATTAGCCCTTGATGGAGTGCTAGATTTAGAGATTCCAGGTCAAGTGTGGTTGGTAGGTTTGATAAGTTACCCAGGAGATCTTCTTGAGCTTTGACCTGATTCTGGTTATGGTCAGGGAGCCACACACGACTAAACTGTTGGCGGATGTGGCACTGTCAGTGTCAAAATCTGAGGATTACTCGCTTGAAAAATTAATATCCTTCACATTTATTCGAGCTAGAGTTCCAATGGTTGATCCTCTATAGTGCCTGTAGTTTATGGGATTTGGACCGTTTAACAACTCACTAGGCCTACTAAATTTGCCTCGATTCTTCTGGCTGACTTCAGGAATAATTTTTACTTTGGGTTTGGGAACTTCTTCTGATACAGGCTTTAGTACAAACTGGGAATTTAATCCATCCAGTTTTTCAACACTTTCTCAAAGAAAGGATTCAAAGAGAAAATTAGGAAGTGATAATATAATATTTTTATTAAAGCTATTTAATAGATCATGGTCATTAGGCCAGGCACCAGTATTTATACCTCTAAGGCATCTCCTGGCCACATTCCAACACAAAATTTTAACAACTATTTTTCCACTCAGCTTGGCCTATAACTGAAGCCTTTCCTTGGGTTCATTGGTGGCAAAATACTCTCAAAATTGGGAGTATTTCAGGTACAAAAATTGCGATAAAAGCATGCAAAGTTATCCTAAGATCTTCAGGATTTCAGTTTCATCATACTGCTGACGAAACAAACCTTCTGTGAAATTTTGGCCTCAATTAAAGAAAATGATTCACCCCTAATTGGGACATCAGCAGGCCTCTTCCTCAATAGCACTAAGTAACCCCTTTTGGCCAGTCCACATAAGTGCTATTATGCCAATTATGCATATTGACATACGAATTTTCGCCCTAGGGTGAGAGATTGATAACATTGTTCATTCTTTTAATTGTCCATGAGACTTTTAAACTTTACTTCAGGTCAACTCCAAATTATTTTGTATACAAATGAATTGATTGTGTTTCAATAATTGGGACCAATTGCCAAGATAGATGCATTGGAATCAGCCATAATATGCAAGCATACTTGGGCCAAGTGTTTGATAAACTACTCGATTGAATTGTCAAAGAGATAATTGGCCAAAATTGTATAATTGCAATAAGCATTAGCTCAAGCGTTGGAAGGGTAATCGGCCCAATCTGATGGTTGTTAAAGGTTTATTTTTGAGTCAACCACCAGAATCTTCATTTCCCCCTCTTGACTCAAACATAAGCCCTAAGATTCCTATTAGCCTATGTTGGTCTTTTCTTATCAGTCTGAACGCCTGAAGATAATATTGGTTTTTACTATTTGGTAACTTCAACTGGAATGGCCGATGGGTCTGAAGAATGATGGGCTGAATGGCCATTGAGTCTGAAGTTGGATCCCCTCCCCAACCTCAAGTGCAAACTAAAAATTATTATTATAGAACTTTAAGTATTTTTTTGTTTCTTAATTTTGGCTTTGTTTTTGTATTTTAATGTTTTTATGTTTTTTTCAACTTTTTTCTTTTCTTAATCAGAACACTTATTAAACCTTCTTAGGAACTTTGCATGGACTCAGTTGTATATATGGCTGGTCCTAATATCCTTGATGGTGTATATGAACTTAGACATTTTCTCAATTTCTTTGAATGGCCCAACCCAGATTCAATCTAACTTTTGCATTTGGCCCAATCCGTGAGTGTTGCAAAATAGAACTTCATTGTTAACTTCAAGTTTGGCCAGAAGGTAGCCTTTCTCTAAGTCCTTTTGATGTCGGGCCTTTTTCTCAGAGAAACTGCTGTCAAAGGCTTGTGCTTGTAGTTTGATTAAGGCATCTGCAAGCTTCTCTATTTACTGAGGGTAAGCGTTTTCACTGGGATCCTCTAGGGCTGAATATAGCAGCGTTGGTAGGGCCAGATGTCTACCGTATAATACTTAAAACAAGGACATCCTGGTTGACAAATGGTAGGATATATTGTAGGCGAAGACTGCTGAACTTAGATATGTACTCCATTCAGATGGTTTGGCTGAGGTTAATTTCCAGATAATGTTCACCAACGTCCCATTTGCATGTTCAACAGTCTCATTAGTTTTAGGGTGATGTAGAGCGGAAAGCACACCATTTACTCCTTTAGTTGATTGATCTTGGCAAGGGTATTGGCGTTAAAGTTGGTTCCATTATCGGTCAGAATAACCTGAGGGTATCCATGTTTGTGGATGATGTTTTCAAGTACAAACTTGGCAGTAATTGCCGCTCCAGCTTCCCAAATGGCCTTGACCTTGACCCATTTGGTCAAGTGGTCGATGGCTACAAATATGTACATGGCCTTTGTATTGCTTGTTGGAAGGGGGCCAACAACATCATCAGATACAGTGTGCCAGGCAAAGTTGGGCTGAACAAGTTGGTAAGATGTGCTTTTTTGAAATGGGTTTTCATCTTGGCACTCTGCAAAGCATTTTAGCGTTTCTTGGATGTTGAAATGCATTGACTCCCAGTAGTAGAATTGCTTCAGATGCTCTTTCATCTTCTTGAATCCGCCATGCCCTATGGCCTTATGCAATACCATTAATAGGTCTGTTCAGGCCAATGTTCTTGGAAAAATAGACTTTTTGTCCTTGACAATCTTGTAAAGCATCCCATTTTCAACGGTTGTGTTTTTTATAAATTAAATTTTATTTTTTGGACATATTTGGGCTCATCCTGATACTCTCTAGTAATCATCTTCATAGACAACTCATTGGCGGCCCAACTAAGAGTTGTGATGGTGGTTAGTCAGGATAGATAGTCGGCGTTTTGGTGTTTTAGACCCAAACGATGCTCAATGGTGTAGTCATAGACTTGCAACTTTAATGCCCAGCGGGCTAATTAGCCCTCAGGTTCGCTTAAGTTATTTAACCATCTTAGGGAAGCATGATTGGTAACAACTTTGAAATGAGTATCATGAAAATAGACTCAGAATTGCTTGCAAGCATATATGACAGCTAAGCATTCTTGTTCTGTCACCGTGTAGTTCCTTTTGTGAACATTTAAGGTTTGACTAGCAAAGGCAACTGGATGCTCTTCACCATCTTCTACAACTTGGGATAACACAGCACCCACTGCTGTTTGGGATGCATCAGTTTAACAATAAATTTGCGATCAAAGTTCAGGTATCAAAGAACAGGTGCACTTAATAGGGTCGATCAGAGTTGGTCAAACACATCCTGGCAAGCTGGAGTCCAGTCAAATGGGACCTTATCTTTAAGCAAATAGATGAGCGGCTCTCCAAGTTGTGCAAAGTCAGCGATAAAATGGCAATAGTACCCAATCATGCCTAGAAATACTTGAATACGCGCTTGGATTTGGACCATTTCATTTTGGAGATGGCATCTAACTTAGAGGGTTGGGGCTGAAGACCCACTTTATCTATCACAAATCCGAGGTGATCCAGTTGGTCTTTTAAAAACTGACATTTTCTGGGCTTGATTTTCAAGTTTGCAGGCTAGCTTTTTGAAACCTCCTCTAAGTGTTCCAAGTGGTCGTCAAAAGTGTGGCTGAAGATGATGATATCATCAAGGTATACTAGTATAAATGACAAATTTAAATCTCCCTGAATTGTGTCCATTGCCCGTAGGAATGTAGCCAGGGCGTTGCAGAGCCCTTGAGGCATTCTCGTCAGCTCAAATAGGCCCTCTTGGGTTATGATTGCACATTTTTCGCGCTCCTCTTTGGGAAGATCTACTTGCCAATATCCGCTGATAAGATCCATTGCCAAGAAGAATTTTGCGCCCCCTAGACTATCCAATTTTGTCATCAATTCATGGCAGTTGGTACGAGTCCTTTTTTGTGATGTTGTTTAAATTCAAATAGTCAATGACTACTTGGTTGCTTCCATCCTTCTTTTTCACTATTAAATTTTGGTGCTGCCCATGGATTTTTGAAGGGACTAGTATGCTGTGATCGAGGAGTTCTTAATTTCCTTTAATACTGCTTCCTTTGATAATTTCAAGCATCTAATTGGGCGTAATCAAATAGTTTTATAATCTCCAGTATTGATTTTGTGGGTGACACCATTAGCACAATCCAAGTCAAAATCATCTTGTGCAAATATTTCCCAATATTTAGAGAATAACTCCCAAGCTTAGCATTTATCAGAATTGGTCAATTTAGCTTAAATTGGACATAGTGACAACACTATTTATGCTGAGTAAGTCCTTATTAGGGAGCCCTAATTTGACAAAAGTTTTTAACTCATGGCTTGAGTGAATTTCTGTGATAGGGAACAGATGCAGAAAAGCAATTGCTTGATGTCGCCTAATAGAAATAAGCCACTTTTGCAGGTTTGCATATTAATATGTATTTCTCTGTGGCCTGGAATGACAATACCAGGGGCAATGTATGGTTTGAATCGAGATTTAGCCCATGGTTGATATATTTCACTGTAAAGTCCTTCCAGGATATTAATCATTAGTCCCAATGGGACAATTACTTATCCTTTGGATGGTATAGTGATGGTATGATTTGATCGAAGTGGAATGCCCTTTGACTCATCAATCTGAGTAGGAAGGGGTTTTATCTTTTACTGAGCTTTGGAATACTCAATTGGGATGACTCCATCTTTGTAGGCAAGATTTATGAATAGGCCGAGTTTCTTTTTTAAAACTGCCTTATCACGGTTGTAATAAAGTGGAATAGCCTGGCCCAGAATGGTGAGAGTATCACCATTTTGATTGGTAACAACTTCATATCTTCTTAGGAAATCAGTCCCGATTAGGATATCATAGTTTGTATTTGGAAAAACTATGGCAGGTGCCGTTACTACAATGGATCCAAAATTGGAGTGGTAGGTTACTGTAGGCACCCAGCGATTTGGTGGTATGCGCTCCAGCTGTTACATATTCCTGTCAGTGGGCAACATTGGGCGCAATTTTAGTTTTTTAACAAATTTTGTACTGACTATAATGATAGGAGCGCCACTATCAACAACGGCCTGAACTTGCACCTTGTTCACTGCTATGTCCACATAAGTACATTCAGAGTAGTTTTCAGAGGTATTTATTGTGTGAATGCTGTGGCTGTTGCCTGATTCCAGGTGTGCTTTCAGGATTGAGCAGATATCTGGGAGCTTATCTGCTAAGGTCTTCATGGGAAATAGCCACTTAGACGTTTTTAAGCTCAGGTAAATCGGTTGAACATCTGGGTTGTATATCCAAACCCTGATCAATAATTTGCTTTGTGTAAGGTTTTGATACCTCTGCTCGTGCTTCTTTGGTTATTTTCAAGAGTTTAGTTGCTTTTGCGGTGGCCTGAGTAGTGACAATAATAACATTATTAGCCCCAATAAAGTTGAGGTTATTTTCAGCAACATCTTCGACCTTAAGGAGCTTGTCAGGGTCAAGTGGAATGGTTTGAAAATCGGTGGAGTTAAAGCATTCCGCCTCTACTCCACCTGCTCTTTTCCCGCCTCACTGTCACTGTTAATTTCTAGAGAAAAGTTGACCCCAGGATTTTTGGACCTTCTGTAGCATTGGTTACCAAAGTGCTTTATTTGACCACATTTGTAGCATGTAATAAGCCCTGTTTGCTGTTTTTGCTCAAATTTTTGGTTTATATTTTGGAAATTTTCCCCTTGTCAGACATCGTGTTGTTTTTTGGACCTAAGATTGAGATTTTTCTGATCTTTGGCCTGATTAGGTGTTAAAATTATGGGAACAGCTTCTCAAGTAAGTGGTGAGCTCTTGGATTTCCAAGCTTCCATTGAATGCAGGCAACATGACATTGTGCAGTTCATAGAAGGGCATAATCGCGTGCTCCAATACAATCAAGGCATCAAACTTATCTATTGCATTGCACCCACGCAGAACTTGTGCCTCATGGAAAAATCAATCTACAAAGTCCTTAATAGTCTCATTCTGTTTAATTTGATATTAAGAAGCTCTCTTTTTTGGGTTTCTAGTTTCTCAGGCCCTCCAAACTGTTTGGTTATTGTAATTTCGGCATCCATATAGGACCAATAGTCGCCCAAATAGGGCATAACGAGGTCATAGCTATGGGCATTGAGTGAGTTAATCAGTGCTGATCCTTTAGCATGGTCTGGTGCTCCTCTCATTGCTTTTTCAAATAACTTGAGGAAAGAGTGAACGTTTCCATTCTTATTGAAAATGAGTATATTCAATGGTTTGAAGTCATCTCGCCCTGTTTCAGCCATAGGGGTTGTACTTCTTCTTGAGCTTCTTGGTGTATCATCGCTCATAATCGGCCCTCTTTCCTGTTGGGATATGTCTGGAGTTGGGATTGCAGCCAATAATCTAGGCATAGAACAGATTTTGAGATATCAGTTTCTGCATCAGTATCGTTTTCCAATGATTTAGTTTGATAATATTGCTCTGACCTAATGTATTCTGATTCCTGAATTCATCCCTTAGTTTTTCTTTTTTTAGTACTAGATGGTCCCAACCTGAGGGGGGATTCATCGATGTCAGCCCTTAGTTTTTCCTTACTGTTTTTTGCCCAAATGGACAGAGCTTTTTCACACTTTTCTTTTGTCAAAGCTGGGTGAGCATTGGCTGCTTTGTTTTTTGAGGTTGTTAGGCTTTTCTTCAAATAAAGCTTTATTAGATGCTATGCTCTTAATTTCTTTGCCCAAACTATCTACTTGGGAATTTGCAGTTGATAATTGCATTCTGAGTTCCCATATTTCCTGAGTAATTTCAGTGTTTCTGGCCTACAATCTCGACACAACCATCCAAATTTTTTGAAAAATCCTTGTTGTTCAAGGCATCATCCTCATCCCTATTCAGGACGACTGGTTTTGCTGCATGAGCTCCCCCACGTTGACAGGATTATGGGAGAAGGAGGTACCAGTTGTGGAGCCTTGGTGACTGGGAAAATAATCTGAGATGGCCTTGACTTTAGTTTCCATTTTAATGTCGCTGTTACATCTGGCCAACTCTGCCAGGAAATGGTTACTGGAATCCATTTTGGAGAGTGTAACCAGTTTTTAGTGAATACCAGTTGTCAAAATCCGAGAATCACTTGCTTGGAAATTAATAACCTGCAATTCTATTTAGGCCAAAGTTCTGATGATTGATCCTCTATAGCGCCTGTAGTTTATGGGATTCAGACCATTTAACAACTCACTAGGACTACTAAATTTGCCTCAACTCTTCTGGCCAATTTTGGGTGTAATTTTTACTTCAGGTTTATGAATTTCTTCCAAGGCAGGCTTTAGTATAAACTGGGAATTTAATCCGTCCAGTTAGTCAACACTTTCTCCAAAAAAAGGATTCAAAAAGAAAGTTAGGAAGTGATAATATAATATAACTTTATTATATGCTTTATTAAATCATGGTCATTAGACCAAGCACCAGTATTTATACCTCTAGGGAATCTCCTGGCCACATTCCAGCACAAAATTTCAACAGCTATTTTGCCACTCAGGAGCTTTTCTTTCTTGTAACAATCACTTTAGTTACTACAATTCGATTCAAACAGCAAATTTGGATAATCACACACAGGAAAGATGGGCGACTTCAATAACAAAAATAATACAACATGGGCGAGCGTCATGGCAAGCGGTGCGCTTAATGGTGCAACTAAGGGCAAGAAACGCCCTGGAGGGGGACCAGGAACCCAATCTGCAAAGAAATCGCAAACTCAGACACCATCTGGGTTTATGGTATTTACTGTAAAGCACGCGCAATACATGTACATTAAATTCAACCAATCTTTGTCAAAGGTGGAACACGGGATCAGACTCTTCCTTGGGGATGAGTCACTGACTCTGTGTGAGAAACATGTGAGGCACAGCCCTCACTTTTCCCTCACGCGGTGTACATAGCCACCAACAACATGGGCTGCGGCTGGATCAATATTGGTTTCAAAACAGCCGATGAAGCCGTGCTACAACAAAAATCTGCGTGGAAATTGCCCTCCCTGAGGGCAAAAATTGTGCACACCGCGCGCACTAGATGGAACAAAGCAAAAACTTTGTTCATCTCCTTTGACTCGCTCCCCACCAACCTTCCTCATAAGGTAATCGAGGAGGAGCTCCACAAAGGTCTTGTGGCCTATGGAGAAATCCAACAACTAAAATTACAGCGATTTCGCTTAATGCCTGACCTGTGCACGGGCAAAGCTATCGCTGTAATCAACCCTTTCCCAGAAGTGAAAGAGGATTTATCCAGAATTCCCCATGCAGCAGAATTTCACTTCGCAGATGGGGGCCAGTTGGCTGCATTCTGAGTTACACTGAAACGCGCACCACCCATTTGCAACCACTGTGGCTCACTGGGCCACAAGGAACATTCATGCCCTGTAAAAGAGGGCTTAATGGAAAAGATTTTTGTGAAGAAGCTATGGATGAAGATAATGAAAACTTCGCCAAAATGACTGATGGCCACCACCTATTCCGCTGGGGTTAAGATGGACTATACTCCATCGTGGACCCAGTTACAAGTAAACAGCGTAAAGCAGCACAAAAATCCCGCAAGAGAGCAGCGGCTGAAGTGGCAGCACATGCGGAATCCGCCATTAACCACGGACAAATTCAGGAGGATAATTCAGATATTCACTGAACCAACCAATCAGAACAATATTCCCAGGTCAAAAATTTTCACAGTAACCAGACTGAGCCACAAAGCATCATCAGTCATGCACATACTGAGGAACAATGCAACCGCAATTTGGGTGAAAATGCGGTGCACAAGGCAACAAAGTTGAACCTCAAAAATATAAAATATAATCAACAACCCGCATCAAATCAACATGAGACCTGTGCAGGAAAAGTTGACGCAAATGCAAAAAACTGCAATTCCCTTGAATCATTGGGTCAGATCAAGGGAACCAACAATGGCAGTGAAAGAGTTGCAGTACAGATGCGGAGCATGGCCAAAATGAGCCGCGGTGGGATAGGACCAGAGGGTCCTCCCAACCACTCCTGAGGCGCCGCGGGCACCTCAGTGTCAATAGGGACGTTAAACATCGCAGGAGCCAGGGCTCATACATCCCAAGCCAAAAAGCTGGCATTGCTGCGAAAACCTCTTGTAGAATCTTGGCCATCCAAGAAACCCACTGTCTATAAGAGGAAGAAAGATTTTGGTCAACCAGAAGCACCTTCACAATCAGTATGGACGTCTCACTGTGGGGTGATAGTCCAAAACAGCAAAAAATTTAAAATTACAAATTCATCATCACACTTGCACAGAAGAGTCCTGGTAGCAACAATCACATTCCAAGATGAAATAATTTTGTTAGTATGTATCTACGCACCGTGCACTGCAACTGAGAGAAAAAAAATTTGAAAAAATTTCTACTCTCACCATCCCACCAGATATCATCATGTTAGGCGATTTCAACTGCTGGGATAACCCAATACAGATTAATGGCCTAATCCCAGGGGATACCCACCTGGACACATTGAATATCGCACAATGAAGGCATCTCTTGGCTTACAGGATGCTCTTCCCCCAATTCACCAATCCTTCCCCATATGACAAGACCCAACATACGTGAGGGACTGCTCATATCGATGAGTTGTATTGACCACATCCTCATCCCACAATCCCACCACTCAAGAATCTCCAAATTTACAACAAAAAAGATCAATTTTTCTGATCACTGATTAGTTACGGTGCAGTTAGCGCCAACCCAATCCCACACACAGGTGTCACCTTGGAGAAAGCTTCACCCAGAAAATAAAAAATTGCCCAAGATATCTGACTGGGTTAAAAACAAGGCTACAAACCCAGAATTCACAGCCCCATTCACTTCAGATCCCATCGGAACATGGGAAAATTTCAAAAAAGATTTAATCAACAAAACCTGACATATTACATCACGCAAGTACACCACGGACACAGCCATAATCAAGAGTACCTTGGCAGAACTAGACCACCTGGAAATAAATACTCTGAGATCTGGCTATAGCCCTAATTGGGGATGCAAATGGGCAGAAATTTCATCCTGACTTAACAATTCCATCTTTGAACATCAACACATAATCAAAGTATTGAACAAAGGTAAGTTCATAAAGGAAGGAGAAACCTGTTTGACATACTTTTTCCACCAATTCCACTCCCGCAGAAACCAGCCCACGTGCACACAGGTCCACAAGACCAACGACACCATGGCAACTGACCCTGAGGAGGTCAAGGCGGAAGTACACCGCTATTACACTGAATTATATCGCGATATGCCAACAGATCCACAGAAAATTAAAGAATTTATACAAACTGCCAAGATACAAAGTACACCACCAAATTATAATATACTATCCCTTATCACACGGGAGGAGCTTTGGGAAACAATTCGCGGTGCACCACGTAGGAAATGCCCAGGGCCTGATGGGATACCCTACGAATTTCACAAAAAATACCTTTAACAAATCGCCCCCTCCTATTGGCGTCAATGAACCAGAGTTTGTTAAAAACACGCCTATTACCAGGAGGCCATGAATCCTACGTTATAACCTTGTATAAAAAGGGTGAAAAGTTGGACCTGGCCAACTGGCGCCCAATTGCACTCTCCAACACTGACACAAAAATTCTAACAAAAATTCTAGCAGCTAGATTAGGCGCAATTGCATCTGACGTCCTATCCCCCAACCAGTTTGGGTTTATACCAGGGCGTTCAATCTGGAACAACATACACCCTGTTGCAAACATTTGCCAATCCAAAGCAACTGGTGCCCTGGGCTTCTTGGATCAGGAAAAGGCGTATGACCGTGTTAGCTGGCCATACCTAAAAGAATGTCTACATGCCTTCAAACTCCCACTAAGATTCATAAAATGGGCGATGCTCCTAACAGAATCTGCAACCATGACTGTATGCGGCCTTGGATTCCTAACAAACAATTTCAAACCGCACAGAGGGCTCAAACAAGGGATCCCCTCAGCCCACTGCTATACAATTTCAGCTTTGACCCGCTCCTCCTAGTAACTGACTCACGTCTCATGGGGATAAGCTCACAAGGAAAACCAACAGTCAAGATACTGGCCTTTGCAGATGACTGCGTAGCAGGTATAGAAAACAATGAAGATGCCCGACAGCTGGAACACACTCTAGAGGAATACTCCAAGGTGAAGCAATGCATCGCTCAACAAAAGGAAGACAGAAATCATCCTCTTAGTCAAATACACAAACAACTGGCCACAACATCAGAAGCTCATACTTACACATGAAGAAAAAACCCAATCATTTTACCCTTTGCATCATTTCCCACCACCACTCCTGTCCGACACCTTGGAATCTGGATAGAATCAGGGGGATATGCTAATGAGACAATGGAAAGTAACCTGTTACAACGGATAACCAAACGCGTAGCCTCCCTCAAGGGGAGAACCCCAGGACTAACAGGACGAGTTACAGTTGCTAACTCGCTCATCATCCAATACTGTGGTACCAGGCCCATGCAATAGCCTTCTCACCTACCTTTATAACCTCAATTCGCGCGCTTATCCAGGGCTGGCTGCGTCCTGGCTTTCACCCTCCTATACGGATGGAAACACTATTTGGCCCACGCTCAAGTGGAGGCATGTGACTTATAGATTTTGAGAGCCATGCCAATCATATCCTAGGTACCTGGATAAAGGAAATCCTTGCTCCAGACCTCCCGCAACAACATTGGTCCAGAGCAGCAAGGACTAACTTTGCACAGGCGCTCAAATTAACCAACCCACATAGTCCACCTAGACTACTTTCATACCTTGCCAAGCACCCTACTGCAACAGGTCCGCATGGAACCTCCCCTCATTTCAAACATATCCTCAGAACTATCCGCCGTATGGTATGGACCATAGAGAACATGGGTACTATACAGGGAAGGGGAAGACCCAGCCCCCAATTCAAATTAAGAAACCCATAAAACCACCCCCAGAGGGATATGCTCACCAACAACCCCAAGCATAGCTAGGATAGAATACCTAGATATGCTGGACATTCCCTATGACTTAAACTCACAGAAGACAGTGTGGAGAATGACTCACCACCCACTCCTACAGCCAAGGATAAGAGCAAACTCCTGGCGCTGTTTGAGAAGGACCTATAGGACGGCGGACTGCTCCAACTCCCTCCACAAAACATGTGCAGTATGTGGAGGGGAGGGATCCCTACATCACCGCCTAGAAACATGCCCCCCAACCAAAAATTATATGGCAGGAAGTCGCACGCCTGCTCAAGATTTAAAACGAACAGGAATTCTTGATATCAAAGAGTATCTTCGCGCTCCAGATCGAGTCACCAATCTCATCTACCCTCCGCTCCCTAATAATACCCATTGCAATGTGGACAATACACACAATTGCATTAGATGCGTTCAAGGGCATGGTCCCAACCATTCATGGGATTATTAACAGATTCCATGTCCACTTACTAGAGCACTTCTTAGCCTGGCTCTATGGATATATGAGACCAAGACAAAAAGCGCTCCTAGAATCATGGTTCCCACTCTGGTTCCTCCACACAGACCCTTTCCTTCACACCTGCTCCATAGCAGGGAAACCCCCTCAGAGTAGTGCACCAACCCCCCATACCTGGAAGTCCCGCTGTCAACAGGGGTAACTTGAGTACCCTGGGGTGCCCAATTTTTATATTTCTTAGTTATTCTCTTAGTTTCACATATTTTCAGTAATGTCTGTCCCCTGGTCGGCTTACCTCGGTTAAATAAAATACTTTCTACTCAGCTTAGCCTATAACTGAAACCTTTCCTTGGGTTCATTGGTGGCAAAATACTCTCAAAATTGGGAGTATTTCAGGTACAAAAATTTCGATAAAAGCATGCAAAGTTATCCTAAGATCTTCAGGATTTCAGTTCATCATACTGCTAACGAAACACACCTTCAGTGAAATTTTGGCCTCAAATGAAGAAAATGGTGCATCCCTAATTGGGACATCGTCAGGCCTCTTTCTCAGTAGCACTAAGTAACTCCTTTTGGCTGGTCCACATAAGTGCCTTTATGATAATTATGCATATTGACATACGAATTTTCGCCCTAGGGTGGAAGATTGATAACATTGTTCATTCTTTTAATTGTCCATGGAATTTTTAACCTTTACTTTAGGTCAACTCCAAATTATTTTGTATACAAATGAATCGATTGTGTTTCAATAATCAGGACCAATTGCTGAGATTTAAATTAAATTTAAATTTATTGCTGGGAAGGCCGACCATGGGATGAACACTTCCAAATATGACTCAGGAAAGATAAACTTAGTACCAGGGGAGGCACCCCAGAGAAGCGATGCTATCTCTTGTTGCTAGAGGGAACGCCACTTATGGGAGGGGAGGGAACTTGTGAAGGGGACGTAGCCACTATGAGCACGTGTGGAGAAAGGGGTCTGATTTGATGAACCAGACTGGGAACCAGGAGGAGACCAGCTGTTGGTGACGCGGTGGGAGATATCCAAACATCCACGCTTGAAAGTGGTCCACCAAATGAGACCGGAATCTGTGGACAGCTTCTGGGAGGGTGGGGATGGAGCCAGCGATGGCATCCAAGACAATCGTGTGGATAGTCCACATGGCGATTGCAACCACCAGAGCACGGAGGGAGGGTGAGAGGGGGAGGCCATTGATGAAGCAAACATATCTCTTGACAGACTGAAGGGATACGTTTGATCCTGGCCCAGCAGACGTTGGACTTCGCGCCATATCACTTTAGAGGTGGGGCACTTCTCCAGGCGGTGGAACAGCGTTCCATACCGTCCACACACGACACAGGATGAGTTTAAAGCGTTAGAGCGCTCAGCTGTACGATACAACCACCTTAGGCAGCGCCACACATGGGAGCGGACTTGAGGCTGCAACAGAGGATGGTGTGCGTATTTCCAGATAGACTTTTGGGTCTTAGTTGAATAAGGGATGTCCATCATGTCCAGGTAGTCCACCCTGGATAGGACATGGGGTCGAATGGGGATCACGCCATCATGGATGGGAAGCCCCTACACCTCTTGTGTGAACTGAGGAGAGGGGCGGCCTCTTCAGGTTGTATGTCTGCTAATACGAATTCTCCGCTCTGCGCTTCACATGAAGAGTAGGATTCGTTTGTAGTGGGTTTTAGTCCCGTGAGGACCTGTGGCCGATGTGTGTGATGCGAGGTATTTCATCAGGGAGTGGGGGTTTGATGGATTGTTGAGGCCCAAGGCTCAGGAGAAGTTGGAGCGGGCCGCGCGGGACCAGTGTTGGGATGGGAAAGTAGGAGCGGTGACAGCCGCGATCAAAGTGCCCAGGATCTTGGCAGCATGGGCTTTGAAGTCAAGTAGGCCCATGCCACCTTGATGATGAGGGCCAAACATGACCTCTAGCAGTACTGGTGGAGGGCGGTCTGACCAAAGCCATCCTTGTAGCAAAGCATACAGGGATTTGAAGAAGCTTGGTGAGAAGGGGATGGCGTGGGCTTCGAACCAGACTTTGGATAGGAGCATAGAGTTGGCAAGAACAACCCTGCCAGTGAGGGTAGTAGGGTGGGCTCTGAGAGAGGCGATTCGCTTCATCACGTTGTCCAGTATATGGCATTCCATTACTGCTGACGCATATCCGCCTGCCTCCATCCACATGCCCAGATGGTGCACCGGTCCTATGGTAGGACGTGGCATGAAGGGGAGCACCAGTGGAGCGGTGTGTGTTGAGTTAGTAAGGCGTGGACATGAGTGAGCAGAAGGGCCAGGTTGTGCACTAATTGCTGGGGTCTAGCAGTTTTGAAACTGACCAAGGAGGATGATTTCTGTTTTGGAAGCGTTCAGTGCCGCGTTGCTTACCCGGGAATACACCTGGATAAGAGCTTTAAGCGCGCGTGCATCTTTGTTGTTAGACACCCCCACCACACAATCATCTGCAAATGCCATCATCTTGACTGGGGTTTGGCCTGACACATGGACCCCAGTGAGTTGAGCATTCACATTTCGCAGTAGTGGGTCAAGGCTGAAGTTGTATAAGATTGGGCTGAGGGGGGTCCCCTTGTCGCAGGCCCCTTTGAGGGCGGACTACTTCCGTTAGGAAGCCTGGGCCATGCACTGCCATTGTCGCAGATTCCGTGAGCAGCATCATCCAGTATATGAAGCGGGGGGTAGGCGGAATTGATGGAGGCAGGACCTAAGGTATTCTCAGTTTACTCTATCATAGGACTTTTGTTGATCCAAGAATACAATTGCCCCAGAGGCTGTGGACTGACATACATTAGCCACAGAGTGCACGTTATCCCAAATCAACCTTCTGGGGATGAAACCGAATTGTTCTGGGGAGATGGTGGCAGATGCTACAGTCCCTAAACGGTTAGCCATGATTTTTGTTAAATTTTGGTGTCTGTGTTTGTTAAAGAAATGGGGCTCCAGTTGGCTAAGTCAAGCTTATCCCCTTTCTTGAAGAGTGTGATAGTAAAGGCCTCATGTCCTCCTGGTAGGAGGCGCGTTTCCAACAGGCTTTGGTTAAGTGAGGCTAGCAGCAATGGGGATATATTTTTAAATACTTTTTTAGAACTCATATAGAATGCCATCTGGGCCTGGGCATTTTCAGTTTGGCACACCGCAAATGGCTGTCCATAATTCAGTTAAAGTAATCAAATTAATTATTTCAAGGTATCAGAAAATGGTGCAGATATGATCTTGGTCAAGAAATTCCGCCATTTTGGCCAGCTGAATTGGTTCAGCTTGGTATAACTTAGAGTAATATCTTTGCATTTCAATTGCCACTTCGGCCGGTGTGTCTGCAATGGAATTATCCGATCTTTGCACCTGTGTGCAGGCCACACTCTGGCGTGGTGCAAAAATTTTTTAAAGAAGTATGAGGTGTACTTGTCGCCTTTAGTGATGCGTGTGGCCCTGTATTGGACACAACCTGATGTTTGTGTTGCCTTTCAAGTGCATTGAGGTGGGCAGCTGCCTCAGCCCACTTCTGGCCCCATGCAGGGCTGTATCCTGTGGCTGGAATGCTGAACTCCAAGTGGGCCAATTCCGCCAGAGCATGCGAGATAACTGCCAATGTGGCTCGTGAGCATCTGGAGGAGAGATGGCGATAGT
This sequence comes from Massospora cicadina, assembly GCA_022478985.1. Taxonomy (NCBI): domain Eukaryota; kingdom Fungi; phylum Entomophthoromycota; class Entomophthoromycetes; order Entomophthorales; family Entomophthoraceae; genus Massospora; species Massospora cicadina. The sequence goes on along the minus strand of JAKSZP010000085.1, from coordinate 122,280 downwards.
GGCGGATGGTGTCCTCTTTGAAAGTTGCCCATGTGGAAATGGGGTCTGCTCAAAACGGTGCAACAAATGATTTTGCTAAAGTTGCCTCTTCCACCCACATGGAAAATCCTGGCGACGCAAGCTCGGGGGGGGGGCGAATTTTGGACCAATGTGGGGCCTTTGCAACTGTGATGGGTAAGTGGTATGTTATTGAGACCAGTCGGTGGTTGGAGAATTCCATTTTCGTTGTTTTGAAGTGGGAGATGTGGGGTTGGAATTTCGCCGGTGTTAGAATAAGGTCGAAGTGTTTCATGGACCTTAATTGGCTGTTGTGGATGTGGGGATGCATCATATTTTTGAGCAGTGGGGCATGTCATGGCAGCTCATCCATTAACCCAAGGGTGGCTTTTAGATCGCGTAGTTCTACATGACCCTGTAGGGCATGGGGCTAGGGCGGCCACTGGTCCGTTGGTGAGGTTAGCCAACAGTTCATGTCACCAACTAGGAAAGAATCAGGGGTAGCGGGAGGGATTTGACCAACGAGAAAAATTCTGACGCTTGTGTGCACCGTTTGGGGTGTAAATGTTGATGATTGTGTGCGGAACGTCAGCCCATGAGAAGGTGATGATGAGCACTCGGCCATTTAGGAATGTTTCTGAGGATGTGAATTTGAAAAAATTATTTTTCCAAATTAGCACCCCACAGTGCTTCAACCAAAAGGATAGGGATGGGAGGAGCATTGTTTTCCAAGCTTCCTCAGAACCTCGTGGACAGTGGGACTCCTGGAAGGCCAGGATATCCACAGGTGAATTGTGTTGTAAAAAACTCAGTTTTCTAGCCTGGGATGGGGAGGCCTTGAGTCTGGCGATATTCAGCGTCCCTAGAGTGAGGGTTTCCCCCATCACATCTTAGGTGTGAAGGAGTGGGCCCCCAGGCCCACCAGCCTCTTCAAGGTCCCCATGGGCTTTCACAGCAGCGCGGGTGTTAGCAGCAACGCTATCAGGGTTTTTGTTAATTTTTGCAGAAAGAGTTGCATTGGCTTTGACCTTCGCTTTTTATTTTCCTGATGTCGGACGAATTTTTTGTGGTGCAGATAAGTTCAGTGCACCGTTGAGCAGGGCAAAAAAAAATTTTCAATTGGGATAGGTCCCAAGTCAGTTTTGACCGGAGCTTGGGTGCAGCGATTGGGTGAGATCGAATCTCCCATTAAATCTCAGATTGAGTGGCCCGCTCAGCATGGGCCTCCCAATCTGATTGGGTGATGGATTCCCGAGTTGCTTCTGCCGCGAAGGTCTCCATGTCCTCCTGGCATTGTGAGTGTGGGATGGTGGTGGTGGCCTTGGCCACTTCCTTGGCCGCGGCCCTATGGGCCTGCTTGGCCTTCTTCTGCTCCTGCGGGGAGATGGGCTTTACCAATAGGTAGCAGCCTTGTGCTCCCCATGGGAAAGCCTCCTTGGTGCTTGCAGTCAGTTCATATTGCGCCTCTCCGCTGGCCATGGCTGCTGAGGGGTGCTATTGGAATGTGATGCCCTCCTTGATGGGGCATGCATGCGCCTTATGGCCGAATGCGTCACAGTGGGTGCAAATGGGGGGCGCGCTGTCCACGGTTACCCGGAATGGGTGGGTGGTATGCCCTGTGATGTCAATAAAGGTGGAGTGCGGGATCTGGGTTAGGTCCTTTGCAATCTCCTCAGTTGGGGTCAGAACTGCGATGGCTTTGCCAGTGCACAGGTGTGGCATCAGTGTGAAATGTTGCATTTTGAAAGATTGTATTTCGCCATATATGGCGAGACCATCTTTCAGGTGTTGCTCAAAATGTCATGTTTTACTGTAGTAGGCAAAAAGTCAAACGTGAGGAAAGATGGTTCGATTTTGTCCATCTGGTAAGTTTGGTTTCGATGACCCATTGCCCTTTGGGGAGGTCAATCACTATGCGCACCACTGCAGCCTTGTCTGCTGCTATTTTGCTTTCGAAACCCAGGTCCAGCCAACCGCGTGACATGGAGTGAGGTGCAACGTACACCGCGGTCAGGAAAATTTCTGTGTACTTCTTCACAAAATTTTTCCTATAAGGCCGTTTTTTGGATGTCCAGATACACACAGACTCTGAATTCCACCAACGAAAGTGGCTGGGAGTGTGGCGTGTTGATGTACTGGTTGCATCATGCTTGCCACATGAGTATCTCCGGGGAAATTGTGACCGCCAGTTTTTTGAGATTTTTTCTATTCCGCCAGATTCTCCGGGGCGTTTTTGAACGTTAGAGGCCGCGGGCCTTCCGCCTGCTCCTCTTGCCATGATTGCCCAACTGCTCCCAGACATGGGCGCAGACTAATCTCCTCTATGAGATTATCAAACTAGATTAAGTATTGAATTGAATAGGTTGCAAAAGTGTTTGCAACGAGAAAGAAAAGTCTAAATTGCTGAGATTTGATGCATCAGAATTGGCCATAATATGTGAGCGTATTTGGGCCAAGTGTTTGATAATTTACTCTATTGAATTTTCATTGAGATAATTGGCCCAAATTGTATAATTGCAATAAGCATTAGCTCAAGCGTTGAAAGGTTAATCATCCCAATCTGATGGTTGTCTAAGGTTTGTTTTCGAGTCATCCCCAGAATCTGACAGTCAGCATCTGATGAATTTGTGAAACACATTAGTGTAGTGCTCCACTGCTTCTTGTATGATGGTGTTTACTGGGAATACCCTAGCTATCAATTCAAAGAAGCTAAAATAATACTGGAATTAGTATTTGATGTTGTTGTAGCCTTAGTAGATGTTAACAGCAAGAGCTAGGTGGAGCAAAAGTGGTCTCTTTGTGAATTTTTTGGCACACCGCTTCTTGACCTCTGCCACAAATGTGCTTTTGCAATGGTTAGTGGTGGGTGTAGAAAGTGTCATTCTTTTCATCAGAGCCTCATTGGAGTTTTGGCACGCTTGTTTTTGGTTTGAGATGACACAATGGCTCAGCAAGGGGATGCCATAGATGGAGGTGCCAGGTACTCTTGGGGTTCAGCCTTTGTCAGAGCTGACCCCCCAGTGCTTTGACTGGCGCCAAATGAGTTGCGCTGGATTTGCTTTGGGTTTCACAGTTTTCATCTTATGAGTTTTCCGCCAAAGGTTCTCAGGTTGTGGTGAGTCAGATTGGAATATTTCCTTTTGGGTTTTTAGCAAAGTGATTAATAGGCTCTGGATCGTCGTCAAACATTCAAAGGTAATAGTATTCATCCAATAGTTAGAACTAGCCTCCTGGGGAGGTTTTCCAATTTGATCATTCCTTGGTTTGATTCAATGCAAAAAAATTCTTTTAATGTCGTTAGGGTCATCTGATCAGGCTTTTTCAAAAAGTTGCTTCCAGACCTCAACAGTCAGTATCTTATAAGTTGTCAGATGGTTAAATCATCTCACTACCAGGGCGGCTTCTGTGCTGATGGTAATTTCTGTCGTCAGCACTGCGTGTATGGGTAAAACATCCAATTGAGAGTTGTCCACACGCTTTTCCTTAGTTAAAATAGGGTCAGCTAAGGTGGGTGAGTCAGCAGTATGGTCTGTAATAGAAACACAGTTATCAGTGTATTGTGTGGAGGTATCTGCCTTTGTAGCTGCTGAGTGGGAATGGGTGGTCCTGCTGGATGCACATGTTTGCAACTTAGGGTTGCTGTATGTTTTGGGTTGGGTTCTACCCTTTGCCACTGAGTCATCAGGATCCTTATCAGGTTTTTCTGCCATTATATAATGTATGATAACTATTCTAAAGGAACCAAGTACATAAGTAGCTTAGTGTTCAAGAGTGATATTTAGCAGAAACAAAGGTATTTATGCTCCCAAGTGCTTTTTTTAGTACTAGATGGTCTCCCAAGTGCTTTCTGATATGGGATATCCCTTACATGTAATAAAAAAGTCTCATCTCTCTGATATTTTATCTCTAATGATCTCTTCCACATTATATTCTTCTACATGAAATAGATTTAATAGTAATGTTCTATGCTACTTTTGTTGAATAGAAATTTTAGGCATTTTTTGAGGGGTTAAAAGTGATATTTGAAAGGTGTTGTATGTCATTGAACCAGAAGGCAATTGAATCAGGTAGGTATTTTCAGACATTTCTTTATACCTTTAAGTGCACAATTCTTCTAAGACTTGGCTTTCTTGATAGTCAAACAACTTTAGGATTCTTAGTGTCTAAGTAAAAATTTGCTTTTTTCCAAGTCTGGAGAATCACTACGCTTCATATCAGCTTGCTCCTTATACCTATGTACTTCTTAAGCTAGATTGTCCTTGGCTTCTAGTTGTATATCTCCTATTCTCTCTATATAGTTGTGAGCTTCTGGTACTGTGCTATCTTGAGTGAAATTCAATATTATCTATGGCTCAACCCATGATTTGCCATTAGAGGAAATCTTAGTTGACGCATATTATGAGCTGTTGTAGCTAATTTGGGTTAATGGAAAGAAGCCTTGATTAGTTGTATTGTCTGTAATTTAATTAGGAACAGTCATACTGCTCTACACCATGATTGACTCACTCTGTTTTTAATATGTCTGTGGATGGAAGGCAGTTAATAGCTTTAATCTGATACTAAGAAAATTATAGAGACTGTCACAATCCAACTTAAGTCATTTGTAACATATATATTTTAAATTATAATTCATTTTTTGAATATTTTTTACAGCTTGACGTAACTTCCCCTTTGTTGTGCGCTGAAAGATCTCTCATCCAAGCATTGATAATCTAAAAAAATCTAAAAATTTAGATCTGATAGCAAATCCATAATTTCGCCAACTTTTGGTGTGTTATCCTCCCTCTGTCCTGAGCTGATTTCCATGATATTCAGTATATAAGCTTCCTTAATATCAAGAGAACTCAAACCTTTTCTTTCACGTTGCAAAAACTTTTGCAACCCATTCAATATAAGACTATATCTAGTTTGATAATCTCATAGAGGGGATTAGTCTGCGCCCATGTCTGGGAGCAGTTGGGCAAGCAAGGCAAGAGGAGCAGGCGGAAGGCCCGCGGCCTCTAACGTTTGAAAACGCCCCGGAGAATCTGGCGGAATAGAAAAAAATCTCAAAAAACTGGCGGTCACAATTTCCCTGGAGATACTCGCGTGGCAAGCACGATGCAACCAGTACATCAATACGCCACATTCCCAGACACTTTCATCAGTGGAATTCGGAGTCCGTGTGTATCTGGACATCCAAAAAACGGCCCTATGGGAAAAATTTTGTAAAGATGTACACAAAATTTTCCCGACTGCGGTGTACGTTGCACCTCACTCCATGTTGCACAGTTGGCTGGACCTAGGTTTTGAAAGCAAAATAGCAGCAGATGAGGCTGCAGCGGTGCATGTAGTGGTCGACCTCCCCAAAGGGCAATGGGTCATCGAAACTAAATGCACCAGATGGACAAAATCAAACCAAATTTTCCTCACGTTTGACTTTTTGCCTACTACGGTAAAATGTGACATTTTGGAGCAACACCTGAAAGATGGTCTCGCCATATATGGCGAAATACAATCTTTCGAAATGCAACATTTCACGCTGATGCCACACCTGTGCACCTGCAAAGCCATCGCAGTTCTGACCCCAACTGAGGAGATCGTGAAGGACCTAACCCAGATCCCGCACTCCACCTTTATTGATATCGCAGGGCATACCACCCACCCATTCCAGGTAACCATGGACAGCGCGCCCCCCATTTGCACCCACTGTGACGCATTCGGCCATAAGGCGCATGCATGCCCCATCAAGGAGGGCATCACATTCCAAGAGCACCCCTCGGCGGCCATGGCCAGCGGAGAGGCGCACTACGAACCAACCGCAAGCACCAAAGAGGCTTTCCCATGGGGAGCACAAGGCTGCTACCTATTGGTAAAGCCCATCTCCCTGCAGGAGCAGAAGAAGGCCAAGCAGGCCCATAGGACTGCGGCCAAGGAAGCGGCCAAGGTCACCACCACCATCCCACACTCACAACGCTAGGAGGACATGGAGACCTTCGCGGTGGAAGCAACTCGGGAATCCATCACCCAATCAGATTGGGAGGCCCAAGCTGAACGGGCCACTCAATCTGAGGATCCGATGGGAGATTTGATCTCACTAATCGCTGTACCCAAGCCCAAGTTGAAACCGACTTGGGACCTATCCCAACCAAAAAAAATTTTTTTGCCCCACTCAATGGTGCACCAAACTTATCCGCACCGCAAAAAATTCGTCTGACGTCGGGAAAACAAAAAGTGAAGGCCAAAGCCAACGCGACTCTTTCCGCAAAAATTAATAAAAACCCCAATAGCGTTGCTGCTAATACCCGCGCTGCTGTGAAAGCCTGTGGGGACCTGGAAGAGGCTGGTGGGCCAGGGGGCCCACCCCCTCGCACCTAAGGTGCGATGGGGGAAACCTTCACTCTAGGGACACTGAATATTGCCAGACTCAAGGCCTCCCCGTCCTGGGCTAGGAAACTGAGTTTTTTACAAAATAATTTACCCGTGGATATCCTGGCCATCCAGGAAACCCACTGTCCACGAGGTTCCGAGGATGCTTGGAAAACAATGCTCCTACCATCCCTATCCTTTTGGTCAAAGCACTGTGGGGTGCTAATTCAGAAAAACAATTTTTTCAAGTTTACATCTTCAGAAACATTCCTAAATGACTGAGTGCTCATTGTCACCTTCTCATGGGCCGATGTTGCACACACAATTGTCAACATTTACACCCCAAACGGTGCACAAGAGCGTCGGGAATTTTTCTCGCCGGTCAAATCCCTCCCGCTACCCCCCGATTCTTTCCTAATTGGCGACATGAACTGTTGGCTAACCTCACCAACGGACTGGTGGCCGCCTTCACCCCACGCCCCACAGGGTCACCTAGAACTACGCATTCTAAAAGCCACCCTTGGGTTAATGGATGCGCTGCCGCGACATGCCCCACTGCTCGAAAACATGATGTGTCCCCACATCCACAACGGCCAATTAAGGTCCATGACCCGCATTGACATATTCTAGCGCTGGCGAAATTCCAACCCCACATCTCCCACTTTAAAACAACAAAAATGGAATTCTGTGACCACCGACTGGTCTTGATAACATACCACTTACCCATCACAGTTGCAAAGGCCCCACATTGGTGCAAAATCCGCCCCCAGAGCTAGCGTCGCCAGGATTTTCCATGTGGGTGGAAGAGGCAACTTTGGCAAAATGTTTGTTGCACCGTTTTGCGCAGACCCCATTTCCACATGGGCAACTTTCAAAAAAGACACCATCCGCCACTGTTGCCATCTCTCATCCAGATGCTCACGAGCCACATCGGCAGTTATATCACGTGCGCTGGCGGAATTGGCCCACTTGGAGTCCAACATTCCAGCCTTAGGATATAGCCCTGCATGGGGCCAGAAGTGGGCGGAGGCAGCAGCCCACCTCAACGCACTTGAAAGGCAACACAAACATCGGGTTTGTGTCCAATACAGGGCCACACGCATCACTAAAGGTGACAAGTGCACCGCATACTTCTTCAAAAAAAATTTTGCACCACGCCAGAGCTTGGCCTGCACACAGGTGCGAAGATCGGATAATTCTATTGTGGACACACTGGCTGAAGTGGCAATCGAAACGCAAAGATATTACTCCAAGTTATACCGAGCTGAACTAATTCAGCGGCTAAAATGGCAGAATTTCTCAACAGAGCTCATATCTGCACCATTTTCTGATACCCAGAAATAATGAATTTAATTACTCCGAATGAATTATGGAATACCATTCGTGGTGCACCAAACCAAAAATGCCCAGGCCCAGATGGCATTCCATATGAGTTCTACAAAAATATTTTAAATACATATCCCCATTGCTGCTAGCCTCACTCAACCAAAGCCTGTTGGAAACGCGCCTCCTACCAGGAGGACATGAGGCTTTTACAGTCACACATTTCAAGAAAGGGGATAGGCTAGACTTAGCCAACTGGCGCCCCATTTCTCTAACAAACACAGACACCAAAATTTTAACAAAAATCATGGCTAACCGTTTAGGGACTGTAGCATCTGCCACCATCTCTCCAGAACAATTTGGTTTCATCCCCAGAAGGTCAATTTGGGATAACGTGCACTCTGTGGCTAATGTGTGTCAGTCCACAGCCTCTGGGGCACTTGTATTCTTGGACCAACAAAAGGCCTATGATAGAGTAAACTGGGAATACCTTAGGGCCTGCCTCCAACAATTCCGCCTACCTCCCCGCTTCATTAACTGGGTGATGCTGCTCACGGAATCTGCAACAATGGCTGTGCGCGGCCCAGGTTTCCTAACAGATGTAGTCCATCCTCAAAGGGGCCTGCGACAAGGGGACCCCCTGAGCCCACTCTTATACAACTTCAGCCTTGACCCACTACTGCGAAATGTGAATGCCCAACTCACTGGGGTCCATGTGCCAGGCCAAACCCCAGTCAAGATGATGGCATTTGCAGATGATTGCGTGGTGGGGGTGTCTAATAATAAAGATGCACGCGCGCTTGAAGCCCTCATCCAGGAATATTCCCGGGTAAGCAACGCGGCACTAAACGCCTCCAAAACTGAAATCATCCTCCTTGGTCGGTTTCAGAACTGCTGGGCCCCAGCAAGTAGTTCCCAACCCAGCCCAGCTGCTCGCCCAAGTCCACACCTTACTAACTCAAAACACACCGCTCCACTGGTGCTCCCCTTTGTGCCGCGACCTACCATAGGACCGGTACGCCATCTGGGCGTGTGGTTGGAGGCAGGAGGATACGCGTCAGCAGTAATGGAGGGCCATATACTGGACAACGTGACGAAGCGAATCGCCTCTCTCAGAGCCCACCCTACCACCCTCACTGGCAGGGTTGTTCTTGCCAACTCTATGCTCCTATCCAAAGTCTGGTTTGGAGCCCACGCCATCCCCTTCTCCCCAAGCTTCTTCAAATCCCTGTATGCTTTGCTACAAGGTTGGCTTTGGTCAGGCCGCCCTCCACCAGTACGGCTAGAGGTCATGTTTGGCCCTCATCATCATGGTGGCATGGGCCTACTTGACTTCAAAGCCCATGCCGCCAAGATCCTAGGCACCTGGATTGCGGCCGTCACTGCTCCTACACTCCCATCCCAACACTGGTCCCGCGCGGCCCGCTCTAACTTCTCCCGAGCCTTGGGCCTCAACAATCCATCAAACCCCCACTCCCTGATGAAACACCTCGCATCACACACATCAACCACAGGTCCTCACGGGACCAAATCCCACTACAAACGAATCCTACTCTCCATGCGAAGCGCAGAGTGGAGAATTCGTATTAGTGGACATACAATCCAAAGAGGCCGCCCCTCTCCTCAGTTCACACAAGAGGTACAGGGGCTACCCATCCATGATGGCGTGATCCCCACTCGACCCCAAGTCCTATCCAGGGTGGACTACCTGGACATGATGGACATCCCTTATTCCACTGAGACCCAAAAGACTATCTGGAAATACGCACACCATCCTCTGTTGCAGCCTCAGGTCCGTTCCCATGTGTGGCGCTGCCTGAGGCGGGTGTATCATACAGCTGAGCGCTCTAATGCTTTACACTCATCCTGTGTCGTGTGTGGCCAGTATGGAACGCTGTTTCACCGCCTGGAGAAGTGCCCCACCTCTAAAGTAATATGGCGCGAAGTCCAACGTCTGCTAGGCCAGGATCAAACACATCCCTTCAGTCTGTCAAGAGATATGTTTGCTTCATCAATGGCCTCCCCCTCCCACCCTCCCTTCGTGCTCTGGTGGTTGCAATCGCCATGTGGACTATCCACACGATTGTCTTGGATGCCATCGTCGGATCCATCCCCACCCTCCCTGAAGCTGTCCACAGATTCCGGTCTCATTTGGTGGATCACTTACAAGCGTGGATGTTTGGATATCTCCCACCACGTCGCCAGCAGCTGGTCTCCTCCTGGTTCCCAGTCTGGTTCATCAAATCAGACCCCTTCCTCCACACGTGCTCAATAGTGGCTACGCCCCCTACACACGTTCCCTCCCCTTCCCATAAGTGGCGTTCCCGCTGGCAACAAGAGATAGCATCGCTTCTCTGGGGTGCCTCACCTGGTACTGAGTTTTGTCTCGTCTGAGTCATATTCGGAAGTGTCCGTCCCATGGTCGGCCTTCCCCGCAATAAATTATAAATTATAATATCAAGAGAACTCCATCCAATAGTTCTAAGATTTTGGGAATGCCTTACATGAGTGCTTTATAAACTTTAGTAATAGCTTTTGGTTAAATTTTTGGTTTTTTTCTTGGCCACTTCTATTAAGCACCATATATTTTAGGCTGTTGTAACATATGACCATCTGCCACATTTGGGCCAATACAGTGGATGGCTATATATTACATTATATCATGATATTACTTTATGCCATTCTTCCATGTACTGACGCCCCAATCTCCAGACACCAGAGTGTCTGCCATGCTTCCCCCCATCCTGCCCTCCGTCAGGCTGCATGCACCCATAACACCATCGGCTTTCAGTGACCTGAAATGCATGTGTCAGAAAATTGCTTTTCCGGCGACAGTGGGCTCTGCTGGTCAGAAGGCCAACCAGTATGAAGATTGGTTGACCCTTACCATTTCACCTTAGGTGATGGGGCCAGCAGCGCCAGCTGAACCATTGGCATGTCACCCGCGCCATTTGGGGATCCCCAGCCTACCCTCTAAACAACAAGAATAAATATAAACTTAAATAAAAGGGAGATTAGGCAAAAGGAGATCTTTATTGAAAGGGAAGCGCATGGTATTTATATGTACAAAAGGGCTACTGCAATATTGCCGACCTATTGGCTCATCTCTGGACCTTCCAGCCAACTACTCTCTCTTCTGCCACGCTTACTTTCTTCCTGGCATTGACCCTCTTGCCCCATCTTTCCTGATGACCAAATATTAGTTTTGGCTCATCCTCAGCATTCAGTCACTGGTGAGCCTTATAAAAATTTATACATAAATATTGAATGTGGATCTAACCTTTGAGTTAATTACTATGTGCCAGAAACCACTTTGGTCACTTAGTAACTTCAGAATAACTCAGCTTCTTGCTGACGACACGTTTCAAATCTTCTAGTCATCAATTAGGGAATCATCTTTCTCAGGCGATATTTGATTATCATATATGAGACGCTGGAAACAGCCTCAGCCGCCTTGAACTCAGGATTATTGGTTTCCACTGATATTATTTAATTAATACTAATATATCATCCTCAGCTACTAGTCGCTGGTAATCCATATACCAATTTGGGCTATTAATAGACCCTGACCAATCCTAACTTCCAATCACAGCGGAATAATTGGATTCAGATTAACTCAAGTTGGTAACAACTACCTAGCAATCGCTCAATAACCACAAAATCCAATCAATAAGCCATTCCGCCAGGATTGGCCTATTTATCCCAAATCTCAATTAATTGTTGGATGAATCCATCTGGTTAAAATTCCAACAGCATGTCTTTCAGTTAAGCTTTAAATCCTGGTGAGCACCACCTGCACCTCAACTGGGAAATGTATCCCCTCAGTACCAATAAATGGGAAAAGAAGGCTGCCTCCCTCTTATCAACCAGGATGATCTAGCCTATATGGTAGATGAAAGGTGGTACCAGACTACCCCCTGAAGGCTTTCCCTTCTCATCAGTCAGTGCGCTGACCTTGGCTCGCTTAACTTTATATGCTGACTTGCTGCTCAGGGGATCTACTCCGTGCAGTGTAGGCACCAGACAACCTTTGCTAAAATCACAACAGCTCTCACTAAGCAAACCCTCCTCATATGCTACCCCTTGGTGCATTGATTGATTGATTAACTTGCTCTCTCTTAGAAAACTTCTTGACGCATGTGGATATCTTGACATACGCTGTCCTTTGTGACTCAATGGAAATTTTTCCAAACTCTTCCTTAGCATTAACAGCACCAAGTTATCCTTGCCAGAGTTTCTTCCTAGAACAGGACAATTCCAAACTGGCTACTGGCGATAACTTCAGATTGGTTTCCAGACTGTATACTGCTATTACTAACTTGATACAACACAATTTACCGCAAAAAAGATAAATTTAAAATTTTGCAGAAATATTTTATTTATAAAAAGTGAATCCTTATATACTTCAGGGGAAATTTTAGGTATAAGTGAATGTGAATTTATAAAATCCTGTGAATTTAGGGGTCAATATTGAGGATTTTCATGATCCTCTAGTCATATGGCTTCTGACTGCTGCTTTAGCTTCTTCACCCATTTGTGTCAATTACTGTATGTGCGAGCTCTATCTCGTGGTAGTTACCCCTGAACCTGGATGTTCAGGGGCCTTTATGCTAAGTCCTGCTTTTGTAATTTGACTTATTGTACTGTTTTTGAGATAGTTGATTGCCAAATTTGGTAATAAGCATCTCAAAATTGGTTTTGTTTGATAGCGCTCCTATTATGTGCCTTGCATCATGGCTTTGATTCACTCTGGAAATTGTAAAAATGCCCAATTTTGATAATTCTTAAAATTTAATCAAGGCATGCTGACCAGGGGATGGACATCGCTGAGCATTAATAAAAGAAAACCACACTAAAAGTTGAAACGACATGGCTGAGGCCCTGTGAACAATGTAAAAAACCAAAAGCTAATCTCCAACCAAGTCAGAGGCGAAAACTGCTAACTGACCATGGCAGAGGGAGAGGTGGGACCAGGAGGCTGAGCGAGCTCAACTGGGGCTGATAGGCAGTGGCACAAAGCAGAGAGCAAGGGCGTAGGCGCATCTTGGAAGTGAGGGTCCAGTGAGGGGAGTGGAGCTGGCCAAGGGATACCTTTTTTGAGGCATTCAGAAAGGCAAGTGGCAAGGGCCTTCTCACATCTAAGGCAGATGTTGCGCAAGGAAGAAGCCATGTCTACAACTTTCGGAGCGAGGCGTGTTCTTGGGCTAAACTTAGCTTGTTGCGCTAAAAATTAGATATTATTGTTGGCAAAGTGTATTGGCGGAGAAATTCTCGTTGTTGTGGGAGGGTCAATGTGGGGTCCACGTGAGGGAGTACAAGGCCTTTTGATATAACCTCGACGGACAAACTTGCGGCAGACTGGAGCGATACATCATGAGGAGAGGCAATTACCTCTTCAAATAACTGATGGGCAGATCAGAATATGGGGGCACCTGGGTGAGGCAAATAATAGCGAGGGGACTTGAGCTGCATAGTCAGCATTGATGAACTCTTCAAAGCAAGGGGGGCCAACCAATTTGGATACAGGCTTACCCAATTCATTGACTTTGTCCAAATAATTCCAGGGATTTTGGTTGACGATAATTAATTTGGGAGAATGCGTTGGCATGGGGGAGCGTGGCTTGGGATAAAGCACATGTGGCTTAGAATTAACCAGAGTCCAGTTTGACCCCTGATTGGTTAGTTGAGGAGAAGGGGCTTGAGGACACTACTCCTGATTGGCTGGGGCTGGCCCAGCTGCAGACTCTTGCTTTTTGATAGGAGGGAGGGGAAAGTGCCCCATGGGAAGAAAGTAACTGGGTCAGCAATTAAGTCACTGTGTGAAGAGTTGGGTGTGTGGGCTGCAGCTCAGTTGTTGGAGGGGCAGTGCCATTTTGAACGGTCTAGTTTGAAGCAGGTAGGGCAGATGGTGTGCCCTCCATCCACGCGGGCCCAGGAAGTATGGTCTGGGGCAGAGGGAATGATGGTGTGAGGGGAATCGAGATGGCAACCTCCAGGGAAGTGGGATATATGGTTGCAAAAGCCCAAGGGACTGCAAGTTGGGAGGCACCAATGGGAACCACAAATTGGAGGATGGGATCCAAACTGTATGCTGACAAGCTGGCCAACAGTTCATTGTATAAAATACTGGGGGGAGGTGGGTAGTGAGGCCCGCAAACTGAACCACTAGAGTGGTATCAATGGGCAACTGGGTTTGAGTGGTAGGGAGGGGTAAACCCTGGAACACCAGGGGAATGGTAGCTGTGACTGCCGCATCAGCTTCATATGAGAAGCCAGGGTCAAAATACCCCTTGAAGGGGTGGAAGTCAATGAATCCAGCAGGATGCAAAAGATCCTGGGCAAGTTTGATGATAGGGCAGTCAGAATATGAGAACAACTTGCCATATTTGACCCAAAGTCTGAAACGCATGGTGCTCAGAGGGAGTACTAGGGGGCAACGGGGCATCGCCTGAGTGTGGGCGAGGTGTAAAGCTAGGTCCTTAGGTGGGACGAAGTGACTGGCCGAGTTGGGAGAGCTAGCAGAACCAGCCCAGACGTGTTTTGGCAGAGGCTGAAAAACATTAGGAGGGGGCGCCCCCTGCCCCACAAGGGGGAATCAGGCGTTGAGCTCATCAACATAGGGGACTGGAGAGGGCTGATGATGAGTGGAGTTGTGTTTTTTAAATTAATCAATCAGGATTTAACTAAAAAGTGTGCGAATCAAGAGAAAGAAGTTCCTTCTTCAATCTTTGATAATATGCTCATTCATATTTCTGATACTTTCGCCACTTTAATTTAATTTGCTCATCAGGGTGTCACTGGCAGTTCTCAAATTGTTTTGGCCCCCCAAAGATTTAAAAGGGGGTCGAATTTCATATAAATTTTGGGTGGCGTCATCATCCTCATTAAACAAATCTATCAAGGTGGTAGGGCGAAAATTATTTCATATGACGTCACATTGACAAAAATTATTTGAATTGCCCTCGCCCATAAAAGGGCTTTGATCACCCCCATCCATGATGGTCTAGTCGCCAGCACCACCACCAGTTTGGGGTTGTTTACATTAATTTTACTGGTCAAGGACTGCTCAAAAGCACCACTAGTGGTCTCATCTGACACTCAACCTTCCAAGATGAGACCTGGGGAATGCTCAAAGGTGTTGGGCATGAACTCTATAAAAAACAATGTTAGTGTCATCATTGTGGATAGAGTATCCCGCTCCTCTCTGGGTTAAAATGGTTGCAGGCTCAGTCCAAATGGCCTGTAGTTTCTCAGGTTGTGTTCCTCTCAAATGGTAAAACAAAACTTGTCACCTATGTTAAATTTGGATAACTTGGTTCTTTTCTGACTCACTCTTTGGCTAGGAGGGAGGCTATCTTCAATGTTACTTAAATCTTTTTACTGAATTATAATCAACTCCTCAGCCAACTCCTAATGGTAACTTCTGGATGGTAGGTTTTTTCTATCTGCTGCTATTATTGGTGCCGGAAGGATAGGAAGTGCAGCCTCTTGACCATATAGGGCTTTGGAGGGGGACATTCCAATCACGCGGTGGTGGCATAACTAGTAAGCCAACAGAGCTGAGGGGAGAAGATGGCCCCACTTTGACTCATAATTTAGGGCCATCTGCTTTAAAATGCCTCCTAGGGTCATGTTGACTCTTTCAACACTTCTGTTGGAGGATGAAGTATAGGTGGTAGTGAACTGCTGTTTCACACCTACCAAAATAATCATTTTCCTCATTACATCTGAGATGAAATTTTTGCCATTGTCTGACAAGAGAGTTTGAGGGCATCCATGTCTTATAATCACCTGGTTGTACAAGAAACGGGCAGTGGAGTTTGCTGTATGCATTTTGACCACAGATTCTTCTACCACTTAGTGAGGTGGTTGATAGCCACCAAGATGAACTTAGCGCCGCTAGATGCTGTGGGCAAAGGTCCCACCACGTCAATAGAGACATTGTTGAATGGTGCAGTGGGTGAAATGGGCGTAAACTCGAATCTCTTTACAGAAGGCGAAAATTGGCACAGGGCACATAGAATCCTATGCTTGGTGTATTTCTTCAAACATGAAGTCCATTAAAACCTCTCTTTAATGTAAGCCAGCGTCTTATAAAATTGCCATGGCCCATATGCTTGTGAGCCTCCATCATTATCTCCATTCAATCACCAGGCCAGATGTAGGGATACCGTTTGGTTGAACTTTTTTTGCAGATTTCCACTGACACGCCACGTCTTTAGGAATATCTGATCAGGACGCTCTTAACTCCTTCTGTCTCGTCCTTCCACGTCTCTTCAGGCAGCCCAATTAGGTCGTACAGGCGTTCACTCTCTGGTGCCTGAAAGCAGAATACAGTTAGCCTTGACAAACTATCCGCGTTAAGATTTTTATTTCTTGTACAATTTATGATTACAAAATTCATACCCTTGAAGGAGGACATCTTAACGGGCAAGGCGTCCATCTGGATCTTCATGTTTATTATCCAACAGAGCAACGCGTAATCTGTGAATACTTATAAATGTACTCCATAAAGATAGGGCCTAAAGTGCTTTAATGCTATTATTACTGCAAGGTGTTTACATTAGGTAACTGTGTAATTCTTTTCTGCCTTGCCGAACAATTTGGAGTAATAATTGATTTGGTGATCTAATCCATCTTCATCTAGTTATGCTAAGATTGCACCAAGTTCCACATCACTGGCGTTAGTGTACAAGTAGAAGGTCTTACTTAAAGTCTAGGTATGCCAAGATTGGTGCTTCTACCAATCGAGCCTTTACTCTGCAAATACCTGCTCCTACTTCAGGCTCCATTTAAACTTCATCTCCTTAGTAAGCAGGTATGTAAGGGGCGCCGCCAAGTCTGCAAAATGGGGGATGAACTTTCTGTAATTCCCAACATTACGAGTAACACTTGAACGTCTCACATACTCTTGGGTGGTTTCATTGCCACAATTGCGCTCACTTTTCCATCATGATGCTTATTTTTGGCTGGGCTAATCTCGTGCCCCAAAAAACTCAAGCTGCCTTTTCAAGAAAGTGCATTTGCTTCTTTTCAGCTTCAAGTTGGAAGCGCAGCTGCTTGAAGGCCTCCTGGAGGTGCTTCAAATGTTCCTGAAACGTGAAGCTGAACACTGTGATGTCATACATCGATGAATCCCCCCCTTGGGTTGGGACCATCTAGTACTAAAAAAAAATAAAAAAATAAAAAAAACACTGTGATGTCATAATGGTATATTAACACTTAATAACTTAAGTTCGCCAAAGATGCGATCCATCAATTGTTAAAAGGTTTCAGGGGCATTGCAGAGCCTTTGTGGCATCCTCATGAATTTAAATAACCCTTTGGTGCTGATTAAGGCGCATTTCTCCTGGTCCTTGGGGGAGAGCTCCATTTTCTAGTAGCCACTGTCTAGGTCCATAGCTGAAAAGTAATTTGGGCCACCCAGGCGCTTTAAAGCATTGTCATTGTGTGGCAGTGAATATGAGTCATTCTGGTAATCTTGTTTAAACGGTGGTAATCCATGAAACTCCTGTTGGTCCCATCCTTCTTGCATACCAGCAACAAAGAAGATGCCCATGGGATCTTGGATGGATGGACTAGTTCAGCTTCAGCTAATTGATTGAGCCCTTGCGCAATGACCGCGTCCTCTGTCTTTAAAAGTTGGTAGGGGTTTGGATTTGAGGGGGATTGCTGAACCAGTTTCCATCTTATGGACCTCTACTTTGCACAGGCTATATTCGTTATGCCAGTGATGAAGATGTCGTTGAACTCGTCCAAAAGGTCGTCCAACTTCTTCTGCTGCCTGAGGGTTACATCCACAAACTAAGCTCATCAAAATCTCTGACTTCATGTATGGACTATATTTCATTGTAACTGGTCAGGTGGGCTAGTGCCACAACTTGTCTCTTTAAACTTTGATCAGCTGGATAGTAAAATTTCCTCAAAACAAGAATTATCTTTCCAGAGTAATTGGTATCATAGAATCCTAGTAACACTCTGGGCTCTTGCTCTCATATTCCATATTGACTGTACACTTCCAATATTGTGTCATGAGGAATCTTAACGCTAATTGACAAGGTCATTCTTCTTTGGTTCCCTGGTCGAATTTTATGCTTTCAATTGCACTCAAGGGGAGACCTTCTTCAGCGCTCACGGTAGGTTTAATTGTTTTACAACCTTATCCGTTAAGGTTTTATGAATTGGATAGATCAATTGATCTGTTTCAACAAAGCAAGTACACTGTTTTTGAGGTTTAACATTATTTTCCTTGAACATCAGTGGGAGTTGGTAGCTTAGAATAATAACCGTGCTTGTAGTGAAGTCATCTTTGCTCCAAACTACAGAAGAAACTGTGTCTCAATCAGGAAATCGTAGTAATCATTGTCCAACACTACTGCGGGTGCTGTCAAGACCATGTGACAATTTGTAAAGTTAAGGCAGAGTAAGCTCTTAAGGCGCAGGTGATGTCAACCTGCGGTACAGCTTACACATTGTAGTCAATGACGGACATAAAATTGAGCTACTTCATAAGTTTGGAGTAATAATGTTCACTGGAGCCCCATTGTTTATAACTGACAGTACGCGCACCTTCTGGATGATAACTTCCACCATTGTTACACTCTTGCCGAAGGGGTTTCAGTGACCAGGACGTCAGTGGCATAGTCTTCAAATTGCTTTAAAGTAACAGCGTTTGTATTAGCCTTAGTAGTGTCTTCACCATCTTTTACAACATTCTTGAAGGTAAACGCGACCAACCATTCCACTTATTCAACGAAATTGATCACTCAGGTAAGTTTATTTGCTTGGGCCAAATAGTTACCATTCAACACAGATCTTTCAGCACCATGAACTCTCAATATAGACGGTATAGCCACTGTGCTAGAAACCCCTAACACATGGTAACATGCAGTAGCTAAGTCTTCATCTTCAAGGTCTTCCTCACCCTCAGTGTGGAGATCCACCCAATTTACGGTATTAGGTGTGTCCTCTTTAAGGGGTTTCCTCCTTGGTATCAGCTGAAACTAATGAACAGGATTGAGCAAAATGCCCAGGTTGGTCACACTTATGACACTTAAATTCTAAACGTGACAAGCGTTAAAAAGCTTTGTTGCTCTTCTCCTTGGGCTTCTCAACCTTATTTTTGATGACATAAAAGGTTTTACTGACTCGTCAAGGGGTGGTGTAGGCGCCATTGATTTTAAATCATATTTGTGTATCCCTTGTACGTGAGTAGCGCCACTTTGAGTGCTTTAAAATACATTGCACTCTTGTCAGCCAAAGTCATGCGCATCTTTATATTGGGATGCATCTCCAGGGAACTTAACAAAACGGTTTTGGTTATGGGCAGATCCATTATTCCTATTGTCATAACTGCTGGGCCTTAAGGTAGAAATAAAAGTGTAATTCATAACTGACTCATTTTTACCCATTTTCAACAGGAACTTTTGCTTCATGTTCTGGACATCTTATTCACTACTGAACTTGGAGACTATGATACTCTTGACTTTGGTCCAAGATAATCCAGGTCTCAAGCTCACGCTAATAATCTCCTGAGCCTCACAGCTCATTCATCCCTGAACGTGGAGAGCCTTTTGAAATTTGCTAGCGCCATCCATGCTATTTCATTGATCTTTAGGAGACCAGCTATTTTCCCCTCTCCAAGTGTAAATGGTCTTAAAATATGGTTTAAAGTTTAAATCCTCTTCAACAGGATCAGCGTGTATCATAGTTAGCTGAGTCAAATTTTGACCAGTTGTTGTGCACATCTTTGAGCTGTCTAAGCAGGTTCCTCCAGTTTAGGTGACAAGTTGAGTAGATGTAGGCTCCAGTATGATGTGCATTAGTGCCTTCAGATCTTCAATACTCTTGTCCACCACGATCATCATGTTGTTTTGATGCTCCAAGCACTCTCCATACTCATAAAGAGTGTTGATGATTTTAGCCATTCTTTTTCTCAAGAAATACATTTATCTTATCAATGTTCTTGAGAGTAACTTCCAGTTTATTAGATGGTGAGGGTCCTCTCACTATGGGTAATGAGGCATTTATAGCTCTTTTAGCGGTCTCCCTGATACGCTCAAGATCATTATGCAAATCATGCACTTCAAATTCCAGGGTACAGAGTTTAGTATGGATGGTATCTTTCTCCCTCATCTGGAATTCAGAGGAATCCTCTCCACACTCTCCATGATAAACCTCTATAACCGCGCCTTTGTCAGTTTGCTCAGAAGAACTATTATGATCAACGCTAGGACTTGATGGTGCCACCCTGTAGTGATCATTAAAGTCAGCGCGCTGGCCTCAGCTTGCTTAAACTTTAGAGGCTTACTTGCTGCTCAGAGGATCTACTCCGCTCAGATTAGGCACCAGACAACCTTGCTAACATCACAACAGCTTTCACTAAGCAAACCCTCCTCAGATGCTACCCCTTGGTGCATCAATTGCTTAGTTAACGTGTTCCCTTTCTTAGCAAACTTCTTGACACTCTTGAACATTCTTGACATACGTTGGCTTATGTGACTCAATGGGAACCTTTCCGAGCTGTTTCTTGTCTTTATCAGCGCCAAGATACCTTCAACAGAGTGTCTTCCTTAAAACCCTTAATCCTAGACTAACTACTGGCGATTACTTCATAACAGTTAATCCCAGACTGGATACTGGCCATTACTAACTTGATACAACACAAGTTAACTCAAAAAGGATAAACTTAAGATTCTGTATAAAGATCTTTTTTAGAATAAAAAGTGAAGTCTTTTATACTTCAGTGGTAAATTTAAGATATATATGAATGTGATATTGTAAGATATGTGAGAATTTAATAATTAAAATTGATAGTATTCATGATCTTCTAGTCAGGCGGCGTCTGACTTCTGTCTAGCTTATTCACTCATTTGTGTCAATTCATGTATACATGAGCTCTTCCTTGCGGTGGTTACTGTTGAGAATTTTTCACTCTCAATAATAGATGTTTTATTAGTGTGTCAGGAAAAACAGTATGAAGACTGCTGGCCCTTGCTCTTTCACATTCATTAGTAACCTGTTCCTATAAATTCGCAGGGCAACCCACCAAACTAGCAGACCAATAATTTCTCCTTCTGGGGTTTGACCACTCGTTATGTCTCAGAGGTCATCTTTGGTACTTGTCCAACGATTGTGGTTCATCAGCCTCTATTGATTCCCTAATGGTTCTCTCCTTCAATCCTTCCAGTTCATCATTGTGTCTGCTAATTGCCCAAGTTCCCACGGGGTTTCCATCTAGTTCAAGGTTGGGAGTTGGTTGTGCCGACCCCACCAGGTGTTTTAACCCAGCACCTAACCTCTTGGGATCTCCTGTCCCACCTCTACAAGCTAGGTTAACCTCTGTTAACTAAAAATTTATAAATGTGGGCAAGCGAAAGATTAGAAGCTTATTAAGAGGTAGATCAAACTATTCCTAAGCATTTCATGCCTGTCCACATCATTGGCATTTATTGCCAGCATCACTAGCACTCACTGGCTATTCTTCCTATTTAGCATTTGTCAGCACTCTTACTGGAAATACTCTTCATCCTTGAATGCCACAATTATGTTAATCCTTGATTCATTGTAATCTGAATTAATTAAGTATATTGACATCCTCATCATAAGTTGTTAGTGTTGAATTTAACCAAAATGCTGTCAGGGATTATTCCCAATACTCTTGTGAAGTCAAATAGTGTTTCAACTTATTTACAATTAATTGGTTTAACATCCTTGGAATAAGTTGCCAGTTTCAAATTTAACCAAAATGTTGTCAGGGATGATTCCCAATACCCTTAAGAAGTCAAATTGTGATTTGACTTAATTGAATTAATATTAAATGGTCCAACATTCTCAGCATAAGTCACCAGTGTTGAAATTGACTAAAACTTTATTGATATTGTTTCCTAATACTCATGGCATCGAATTTGAGCAATTCACCATCTTAATTGATAATATTGATTATATTGACATCATTAACCTCAGTTGCCAGCATTGAGACCCACCAATTTCTTATCGAGGGTGATCCCCAATACTTTTTAATCCTGCAGATCAAGACAGCTCAACCCAACCAGATGGGGAGCACAAATTGGGGTATTGGTAAATACTGAATTATTATTTGCATAATTGGCAATCTTCCTTGATTAATTATACTAATTTTGTTATATGTGAGGAATATCATCTTGTTAAAAATCCAACACCCCCTGAACCTTGATGTTCAGGTGCTTTTGTGCTAGGTCCCGCTTCTGAAATTTGGCTCATTGTACTTGCTTTTAAAATGGGTTGATTGCAAAAATCTAGTAATATTCATCTTGATATTGGTTTTGTTCAATGGGGCTTGTAAGATGCGCCACACACCATGGCCTTAAGTCACTCCAGAAATTGGTTTGAACTGTCTGATTTTTTATATGCTCGTTTATACTTCTAATACTTTTGCCAGTGTAATTTGGTTTTCTCATTGGGGCGTCATCAGCAGAAATTAAATTATTTTGGCCCCCCAAAGGTATAAAAGGGTTTCAATTTCATATGAATTTTAGGTTTACGTCATCATCCTCTTTGAATAAACTTTACAAGGCGGCAGGGCGAAAATTATTTTGCATACCGTCACAATTTGACATAAATCATCTACCTCACACTCGCCTATAAAAGGACCTTGATCACTCCCATCTGCGATGGCCTAGGTGCCAGTAATGCCACCAGTTTAAGGGTTGTTTACATCAGTTCCATTGTTCAAGGACTGACCAGAAGCACCACTCGTGGTCTCATCTGTGACATCCTCATTTTTCTCCACTAAGGGTTAGTGGAGAAGATCAAGGGGTGTCAGAAAGTGGTGGTGTCCAAAAGACATTTTCAACAGAAGGGTTACCTCTCCCACCTTACCATAAGGCACATCCCCTAGTTTGAGTTCTATTACTACCAGTAAGTTGAAAGTTATTGAAAATAATCATTCAAATAAAGCGTGGATTAAAAATCTCCCACCCAAATTCCATCCTTGCAGCCAGTAAGGCTAGACAGCCCTTCAACAGGATCAGGCGTGCTGAACTCATTTGATTTAAAATGGGATAGCTCTTACTAGATGTTAATATTTTGGCATAACAGATTGAATCTGCTGAGTAGGTTGCACTGGGTATTAGCCACTGAGCAAAGGAACAGTCAATATGCAGATCGCCGATTCTCAATAAAAACTGACATTATAAAAAATATGGAGCAATTGCCCTGATTGACACTTTTATTATAATAAAACGCAGAATTGATTTTTGGACTACTAAAAAACTTCCCTCTTTCTTCCTTCCGCTCAACTTTTTCTCAGTATTCTAGATCATTTTCCACCCTTCTTTGATAATTCCTACTTGTTCCCATTTAGGAGTTTTTGTCTATCTCGAGGTTTTGGCGGAATTCCCACAATTTGCTAATCTATCAATACTTTGTTCAATTTGCTTATATCAATACAACTTTCCGCTCAAACTTGAGGCTTGCATCAACTCTAATTTTAATCCTCCTGAATTTGTAACTTGCTGTCCAGTAATATAAATTTCTCAACATTACCCCTTGACTGTATGATATGCTCATATTGCTTGTATGCTCAAAGGAATTTAGCGTGAACTTGATTGATAATCTGACCACCCTCAGGTTCCTTAATGGTGTAGGCATCAATACCAATCTTCTTAATTATTTTGAAACGGCCCAATCAAAATGTTAGCAATCTTATCCTTAATTTAAAATCATGTTGGTCATGGAAGAAGACATGATCTTCTAAAGCAAACTGTGAAAGTCTGCTAGATCTACTCTGGTCAGCCGCCTGATCACAACTTTTTTGAAAAAGCTGGTAAAATATGCTTCCGTTTGTAGTTTGATTAGCATATCCATTAGATTGGTCAAATAACGCTGCAGTTCTACGCTGCCAGTATCCTCCGCACACAAGTAAATCAGGGCAGGTAAAGCCAGATGTCTACCATAAAGAAGTTGGAAAGAACCCTTGCTGGTGGATTAGTGGTAGCTGATATTATATGCAAAGACAGCTGTGGGTAGGAGGATACTCCATTCCAATGGTCGATCTTTCACAAGCTTATGGAGTATGTTTACCAATGTTCTGTTGACCCAATCCACTATTCCATTGGATTCATGATGGTAGTGTGTATTCAAGCCCCCGTGGATTGCTTTCAGTTCATTCAACTTGGGCAGGATATATGAAGTGAAACTGGTTCCATTGTCTGTTAAGATGAACTGCAGATAGCCATTTCACTGTATGATGCACTCCATAATAAACATAGTTGTACTGACCGCCCTTAGTCATTAATCGCCCTGGCTTCCACCTATCTCGTCAGAGGATCAATTGCTACAATTATGTACTTAGATTGGCTCACGCCAGTTGGCAGAGGCCCCACTACATCAAGGGAAACGGTATGCCAGGCGAACTGGGGCTTAGCCATCTGGTATATGGTCTTTTTGTGGGAAGATTTCTCCACTTGGCACTGATTACAACAGCTTACCATCTCCAGAACGTCATAATGCGTGCTTTCCCAATAGTAGCAGGGTCACATCAACTCTAACGTTTTCTGCAACCCATCATGTCCTACCACACAATGAGCATCCATAATAATTGCAGGCCTAAAAGAGGGTTTAGGGAAGCTCAGCATCAATTCCTCAATCCGCTTATATAGTTACCCATCCCGTAGGAAAGTGTCCTGTATAAGACCGTCTAGAACTTTGATCACTTATGGAAGCTCATCGTGGTATTTGCCCACCACCATCTTCTCATACATAATGTCAGCCAAATCTGCTGCAATAGCGACTGTTGGTAGCCATGAAAGAAAGTCTGCATTTTGATGTTTCACTCCCAGACAGTGTACAACCTCGAAATCATATGCTTGGAGCTTCAACGCCCATCACATAAGCCATCCTTCAGGTTCATGGATATTTTGCAGTCAGCGCAAGGATGCATGATCCATTACCACTTGGAATTTTATCCTGTGGGGGTATACTCTAAACTGTTTATATTCATAAATCACCGCTAAGCACTCCCACTCAGTCACAGTGTAATTTCGTTCATGATAGTTTAAGATTTGGCTACAAAACGCGACAGGGTGCTCTACGCAGTCATCATACTTCTGATATAATAATGCCCTTATAATGTAAAGCGATGCATTCATTTGTAATATAATATTTTTTTGAAGTTGTGGTATTTCAAAATTGGTGCACTCGCCAGCATGGTTCATAAGACATCAAAAGTGCTTTGGCATCATTTCGTTCTATTAAAAGTGGCATTTTTCTTCAACAACTCAAAGAGCAGTGCCCCAATACAACTGAAGTTAGGAATGAACCGCTGGTAGTAAGTGGTCAACCCCAAGAACACTTGGATATCTTGTTTATTATCTGGTTGGGTCATCTTGCTTATAGCTTTCACCTATACTGGCTGCAGTTTAAGCCCTTTTGAGTTCACCACGAACCCAAGGTTTCTCCAGTTACCCTTTGAAAAAGTGACACTTCTGAGGCCTGAGCTTGATATTAGCATTGGCGAGTCAGCTGATCACTTGTTTCAGGTGGTCAAGATGCTCTGTGAACATTTGTGAGAACATGTTGATATTATTGAGGTAAACTAAAATGCAGGACAGCTTCAAATCACCCAAGATTGTATCCATAGCAGGCTGGAATGTAGCTGGGACGTTGCAAAAACACTGTGGCATACGTGTAGGCTGGAATAGCCCTTTGAAGTGATTATAGTACATTTTTCAAATTCCACCACTAGCAATTTGATCTTCTAGTACCCCAATATCAAACCATGGCAGAAAAATAATTAGCCCTTCTAAGTCGGTCTAACATGTTATCAATCCATGGAAGGGGGTAGGAATCTTTCTTTGTAACTCTATTGAGCTTTCAATAGTCAATGACCGCCTGGTTTGTGCCATCTTTTTTTAACAATAAGCACTGGCGATGCCCATGGACTCTTAGATGGCTCTAACATCCCTTGTTAATCAATTTTTCTACCTCATTGGAGACAACCTCTTCCACCTCCTTTGAGCGCCAAATAGGCTGTGATCTTATGGGAGGGTGATCTGTATCGCCCAATGCACCACCCCTCAGGTGCACCCCAAATCATGGTCATCAGAGGCAAAAATATCTTGCTTTTAAATAAAGCTATCTCCTTATATTTCTTTTTCTCTGAAAATCTGGATAGAGCTTCCCCCCAGAACCACTGCCATTACGCCAAATGATGGATTTGCTGGTAGGCTGAGGTCCTCCCATGATCTGAAATCATGAATACGGTGAACTTTATCCATTGAGGTCAAATGTAAATAAGTCACCACTTGGTGCCTTTGGATTGTCATCTACTCATTCTGTAGGTTTACTAGAAATACCTTCACTTCCCCATTTCCTGGTAACAGTAGCCCTGGAGCCACATGGGGTCTAAGCCGTGATTGCTGGTAGGGCCCCAAAATTTTCCTGCTAGCCCTTCAGGGACGTCTATTTTAAGCGCAGTCCCTATTATGACCTGATGCCCAGAAGGTATGATCTAAGTGCTTGCAGCTCATAGCGGAATACCTTTGCACTCATAGATCTGGTTGGGGAGGGCTCTGATCCTCCGCTTCATTTGCTGATATTGGGCAGGAATCACCTCATCATTATACGCCAAATTGATCTGACTGGAGCGGAATGGATCCTTTGGTTTTCGCTAGAGGTAAAGTAAATAGTATTCTGTTGTCCCAAGATACTAATGGTTTCTTCCGCCATTTTAACAATGGCTCTAAATCGCCTCATGAATGCAGCACCAATCAGCATATTGTAGTTACTGTTTGACAAAACCACTGATGGAGCGGAAACCCTAACTGAACCAAATTGCAAAGGTAATGCATTGTAAGCTCCTTTGGACACAGTGCTCTGTTCCCCTGCGGTCCCATACATTACTCTGTGATCCACATCAGTCTTAAGTGGAAGCTTGGCCAAAATCTTGGTGGCGATTATATTAACTAGGGCACCATTATCTATAATAGCTCGGATATTTGTGTTCTGCACAAAAATATCACAGTAGGTACACTTAAAATAAGAATAACCATTAGTGTTTATTACATGAACGTCTAAGGGCTTTTTGTTTTTAAGGAAAGAGGATAAACCCATACCATCATGAGGATACTACTGAGCGTCTTTTCTACTGGAATGGCTACGTTTAAACCCCCACTAGGAGGCGACATCTATTGAGGATCCAGCATCACTTGTGCCATTTTGTTCCAGGATTTACCATGCATATGGCTTTGGCACATCTCAGCGGAACTCAGATCTTGAAGGGGAATAGTCGCTCTCTTGAATGAAGGCTGTGGTACCTACTGGAAGATGTTGGTATAATAAGTCATTGTGTTGGGTTCTGAGACCAATGCAAGGAGACTCTTAAGAATCATTAGGAACAATTAAATTTGAATTAGCGGAGGCAGAGCGTCCTGTCTCTCTCCGCTCAAGCTTTTCTCTTCTTGATCATACCAGATGGCACCGCATACACCTGCTGGTTGCCTGGACAATTAGCCACATAATGTTTTTTTCTGCATGAGAAGCAAGCATTTATAAATGGCTCTCATCTATAGTTTACGCCTGAAGTTCTGGTTCAAAAGTTAACCAAAGTATTGAGGTTAGTCTGGGGATGAGGCAGCAGAGCGTAAGGAGGGCGAAAAGGATCCGCCAACATATAAGGTGGACGAATATTTCCCAATGGCTTATAACTGGGTCGTTGCTGTCCATATCCCAAGGAGTATGCCTCAGCAATAGCAGGAGCCTTCCGCTCCACATTGGGAGCACTGAACGTGGTGGAGTGATGGTGCAAAGTGTTCACTATTTGAGAAGACCCATGTCTTCATCTAGCACATGAGGCATAGCATTATGCAATTCACGGTATGGTTTGACTGCTGCTGTTATAGCTGTGTCTACATCCTCAGTAGTTTAAATATTGGCTCCTACTAACACATGAGCTTCAGCTGTGAATCGCTATTTGAACTCCACCAGGGACTCGTTCTTTTGAAACTGTATGGTCATAAAGTCAACCTTCCACTGCATCACCTTCGCCACACCCCTAAACAAATGGAGAACAACCTCTTTTACCTCGTGATAAGATACAGAACTATTCTGGAGGTTTCAGGTGACCTGATTGGCGCACTTAATCTCCAAAGTGGAAAGCAACATTTTTGCTTTCCGCCAATCCAATGCCCCTTCCACAGAAAATTTGAAACATTTGAAATATCTGTGCACATTTCCATCTCGACTGAAGAGTGGTAACTTCCCAGTCCAAATAAAACCACCTCACTTCGGGCTCTGGGTGCAAGGAACAGCCAAAATAGGCTCTAAACTACTGGAGGAAACATGTCCTTGGGACAGTATAGGGTCGCGAGAATGGACGCAAATCCGCCAATTTAGACCAGGAAGAAGTAGGATTGCGAGGAGGATTGCTGTGACCCCCAAGGGATACTTGCTGGCCAATCAATAGCATTCTTCTCCTGACTCACCACTGACTGCATCTTTACCTCCTTTACCAAGATGTTCAGCAAACTGTTTGTCAATTATTCGATTATCTTTGACCAAATAGCACTGACACAGGCTGTCTTGCACTTCCTGTTGAAGCACGTCATACTGACTTTGAAATTCTCAGCAGAACTCTCAATCAGAATTCAGTTTATGCTCCATTGCCTGAAGCCATGAGAGAACGTCATCCAGTGTGCCCTGCATTTTTGTGTTCTGTCATCCAGTGGCACGCACTTGACGACATGTTTTATCTACTTGATTAACAAGAGCGGCTCATTATTGCACCATCTCCTCATTGGTTCAGTGAAGGGTATCCAAACGCACTTGCATATCAGTATACTCCACCATCTTGATGAACAGAAAGGTAATGGCTCGACTCCAATTTACATGACTAACACTTTTCAAATAAGTAATCTGACCCAGGAGGTGATGCTATCCTGTGTACGCCAAAAGAGAGTTGGCTATATGGTCAACCATCCGCTGATTACTCCGCTCAATGCAAAGTTGACTAAATTTGACTGTCACAGAGTCATTGTGATCTGTTATCCGCCACTCTGTCTGGGTAACCCTGTCTCTAATCCAGCCCATCGCTGCTTCAATCACTTCAGCCCATTCCACCAGGTATGTCATAAACCGCTCCATGTTGCTTCCCAACATGATAACATCCCAAATCTATTCCGCCCATAGGCCACACCAGTCCAACAGTTCTCCTATCACTTGAGGTAACTCCTGATTCTACTGGGGAACCAATTAGTCCAAGTGACGGTAGACATCCACAACATGGTTTTCCACATGCACAAGCACCCCCTTAACCTCCAAGAAAGAGTGATAAAGGCGGTCAAGTGAAAGCAAATATTGTTCTTCTGCGCTTGAACAAACCGCATGACGTCCCCAATCTCAATGTTGTGTTGGGCCAGCACATGAAGTAGCTGGAAGATTAACGGCTGCATGTATGCAGCCAAATATTCCTCCGCTTCATGGGTACCAAGCTAGCATGAAAGCCCCATGGTAGTCGCATTGAGATAGAATATATATAATGTGTAGCGGGTCTCTTGTTCCCGTTGGTTGTAGAATAATCATAGAGCATGCTCCCCACCCGCATCTTCATAAAGTCAATACCCCCACAGAAGCCATTCTATAATGCCCGAAGGGGCTGGGGGGTCATGTTAGTAGACCTGCCCTAATCCGCCACCAACACAGGACAATTTCCTATCTGTAACTTGATCATAGCATCCTCATCACCTGGCTCCATCACCATCACCATGAAAAGTCCTGGTTCTTCATTGGATGCTTCCCTAGCTTCCCCAGCATATTGAGCATAAAATCAGATCAGATTTTGATATAATGAGTGAGGGCTCACCATGGTGCCCTAGTGCTGATATGCTACAGTTTACCAGTGGCCCCTGTAGTGAGCACCACTGTTAATTTTTGGTATAATGGGTTGGATCCGCTGAGCTATTTTGCACAGGGTATTAGCCACTGAGCAACGGAATGGTCAATATGAAGATTGCTGATCCTCATTAAAAACTGATAATATAAAAATTATGGATCAATTGCCCTGATTGACACTTTTATTATAATAAAACGCAGAATTGATCTGTGGACTACCAAAAGAAACCCTCTCTCTTCCTTCCACTCAACTCTTATCTCTGTATTTTAGGTCAATTCCACCCTTCTGCTTAGTAATCTATTATTCGTTCCCTTTTAGGAGTTTTCGTCTATCTCAAGGTTTTGGTGAAATTCTCTCAATTCATTAAAATATTGATACTTCAATCAATTCGCTTCATATAAATAGAACTTTTCGCTCAATCTTGAGGCTCGCCTCAACTCTAATTTCCAATCCGCCAGAATGCATAACTTATCATCTAGTCATATCAATTTCTCAACACCTGCCCTGGCCATGGGCCTAACCTGCTAGCTGTTGAACAAAGTTGATGGCTAGCTAGGTAGAATCGCGCCTCCAAAATTGTGGAAAATTTGTAATAATGATTCAGCCTGTCAGGTCAGAGCTAAATCAGTTTCAAAAACTCCTTAGTGTGTTAATTCACCAAAACTTGATCGCAAATGAGTGCTATGGCATTTATACATCACCCTTCTATTCCTCATTTATCTAGAATATAAGGCAGCGGTCCCCAAAAAGTTCTGCTGTTGCCATTTTTCTTTACTACTTTCCCCTTAGTTTTTTAAAAATCCTTTCAATATTCCCAGTTATTATAAATTAAAAACTGCAATACTAATCTCTTACTATTTGGTCCAACTTTTAGATTACTTGAAAGGTGTTGGTATTCTCTTCACTAATGTTGTATCAAACATTGTGGATGGCTGTACTGGCAGTATTCTAGCTGTTGCTGTGGGTGGTAACCCATCCTTGGTGGCAGTGCAGTCTTAATTATATCAGCAAGCTCCATGACACGTTCCTCCCATTCCATCTGCCATGGCTGTGCCCTCTGCATGCAGCCCAGAAAACAGTTGTACTCGCTGTTGCCATCTTTGATATGAGAGTGACCTTGCTTCAAGCTGTTCAAAGGCTGTGTCAGTGTTCAACATGCCTGCTATGCTCAATCACATAGCCCAATTTTGTTTCTATGCCGCGTTTTGCTTTAAGCGCCTGCCATCTCCCTCTCCCCTCACCTCTAATATTGCCCACTGAGTCCTCTAACTTACAAGAGGGTGATGTATTGATCAGTGTCAGACATTCTCTTTCTTGACTTATAGAAAGAATGTTGGAGGTATGAGTGCTCCCAAATCTGCTACCATGATTGGCCCATCTCCTGCCCAATTTTCAAATAATATTGTGGTTATCAACGATATGAGAACCAATGGCAAAAAAGACCTTGGCGGATTCTCGGTGGAATCCTAACTATTGGAAAAATATGATTTATAACCAAAATTGGCTTAATAAGGTAATAACTAATAATAGGATTGCTCTGACTTCTCGGCTGAATTTGGGGTATTCATTACCGCATGGGTCTGATCACCTCCAAGGTGAGAAGATTTTACTTGATGATGATAGGGTGCAAATTAACCAATCATTACCACCCAAGTCTGACCACCACCGAGGTGAGAAGATTTTGCTTGCTGGTGATTGGATACAATTCATCAAATTGTTACCACATGGGTTGGTTTTGCCTCAAAATATTTATCTTCGATCTGATAGGCTAAAAGCCTATATTTCCTAATTTGGATGACTCAGCTTTATAATACTTTAGCCATAAATACCCATGGTCCCAGGATTTGAACTAGTTTAGATAGGAAATACTAATATCAAAAAAAGGACCTTTCTTGGTTTTTCCCCGCTTAAACAATATAAAACATCAAAACTTTAACAAAGTGTTATTTATTACTTTTATTGAAAAAGTAAATTTCTCACTTTAAATAAAAATTTGTGGCATCCGTTGGTGGATCCCACAATCAGACTTGAGTTAATTATTATATTTTTTATTTTTAGATATAATTTGATTTTTATCACTTAACTTTCAGAGACTAGCGTAACTCACCCTTTTTTATGTGGTGCCAGATTCTCAGCTGCTCGTTGATGAGTTAATCAAATCTAAAATCAGATCTGATAACAAAAAATGAATTTTGTTTACTCTTTGGTGTGTTTCCCTCTTTCTGTCCTGAGCTGCTCTTTTAAAGTTTAGTATATAAAATTTCTTAATTTCAAGAGAACCCCATATTGAGATTTTGAGGTTTTTAGGCTCACCATGCGTGAGCACATTTTTGATTTAATAAAAGCTTTTAGTCCAAACTTTGGCTTTTTTTGTCTTGGAAGCTCTGCAAAGCCTCTTTAGTAAGGCTATTGTAATGGGCAACCATCCACTTCATTTGGGCTGATGAAGCATATGACCATCCATTACAAAACTCTCCAAACTTAGATGTTACTTGAGACACTTTGTCAGATGTATTTTCTGAATAAAAGCCATGGTGAGGATAGATGTTTTTATTAAAAATTGGCTGTCTTCACTGCTGAAGGTACCTAGAACATGGGAAAACTCTGCAGCTCTATTTAATATCCACTACTAACCATATTGAAGTGTTTCATCACTAATAGACAGGCCAGTTATAGAGACCATATATATGCCTCTCCAAAGACACTAGGATTAGCCAAGGGTTGAAGTTTTCTAAATGACTTTTAAGTCAATACTTTGTTCTATACATCCTTGACAGGCCTGAACATAGCTTTTCACATTCTTTGTCATTTCTGGACACCACTAATCAGAATAAATCCGTTTAGGTGTTACCTTAGTACCCTCATGCCATGCAGATGGATTGTAAAAAAATCTTTTGTTTACTTCCAATTGGGATTGTCTATCTGGGACCCATTGTCACGTTGCAGGTATATTTATTATTCTATCCACCAATGCATGAGGGAGTTAGAAAGGTAGTCCCCTTCTAGCATTTATTGGTACTTGTCCTTCATATGTGCTTCCTTTACTTGGTTTCTGATTAAGTCTATGCTTTTTGAATGGCTAGGAAAGAAAAAAATTATGTATGGTTTAATCAAGGGTCCAGTATTGTACATCAAATATACAATACCACTTTCATCATGGTCATCTCTTCTTCTAAGTGCATCTAAGTCTTGAATCTTCCTGTCTTTTAGTCTATGTATAAATCATGCTTGTCTATATCCAAAGCCATTGTGCATGTCGCTTACTGATCTTAAGGCTTCCCTTAAAGTATAGTGGTTTTTATAATCTATTTTTGTAATCAAATGGTGTTTACTTCCTTCTGGTTTCGTCTCAAGTGTTTCTTAGCCTTGACATTGGCTAAACGTTCTTTGTCATAGATCTTGTATTTTAATTTATGCATCCAACGTTTTTTGAGAAATGAAGACCTCAGGATTGGCTTTCTTATCTTCTTCTCCTGTAGCAGAATGGCACCATAGGCAAGGTATGATTCATCTTTTTCAAGAAAAATTGCTTTTTGGATGGTATAGTAAGAACAGGAGCTGCGATGGATGCTTCCTTTAAGGACTCAAAAGACTTCTGATCCCTTCGCGTCTAGATGAAGTTACTGTTTCTGTAGTAAGGTCTGTCAAAGGAAGGTAAATCGCTTAGAGGCCTTAAATAGTTTTCTTCATAAGTTTTTAAGCCCAAGAAAGGAGTGTTTTGGTTCTTTTTGTAGTGCGAGGCCAATCTGTTACTGTTTTTACCTTTCTAAGTGATATAAAACTCCCTTATTTGATGGTATACCCAAGAAAGTTTATTTCTTTTCTGAAATAGTAGATTTTTCTGATTTGGCATATGAGCTTTATCTTTCTCAATCTTTGAAGCACAACCTCCACGTGATCTACATGGCCCCATATCTTTAGAGTATACAAGGATTTCATTCAAGTAGACTACAACAAAATCATCTAATATGGAAACAGTACTTTAGTTATCAAGGCTTGTAAGTCTGCCAGGGGATTACATAGCCCAAATGTCATTAATAATAATTGTAAATTTCAAAGGGTGTCCTAACAGCTGTCTTCCATTCATATTCTTCTGAAATACTGACTTTATTGTACACATTCTATAGAATAGTTTAAAGATATCTGAGCCCCTGTAAAACTATTATTTAATTTTACTTTAATGATGGGACTAAATATCTTTCCTGTGATTAATTTTATAGTAGTTTGATCCACGCAAGGTCTCAGTCCTCCATCTCAAGCCTTGATAAAAAAGGAAATAAGCTTAGTAAGTTTTAACATGTCATTAATTCATTTTCTAAGTTTTCTCAAAAACATTATTTTATACTCCTTTTTGGTGAGTTGTATAAAAAATGTCCCCCAACATGGCATTTTCCTTAGCATATTACAATTCTAAATCATAATTCTGGCGTGGAGGCAGAGTCCTACATGTCTCCTCACTGAATACATCTTGGTAGCCTTGTAGCTCTTTGGGTAGGTTTGTTATTTCCTGATTGTTTGTATGTGGCTTAATGAAGCCTAGCTAGTGATTTCTAATTGAGTCCATCCTTGTCTTTAACTTTATTGGACATGCAACTTCTCCCTGTTTGAAGTTGGCAGTTGGATTGTCCCAGTTGATACTAAAACGCGCTTCCTGCCACTATGGAAAATCCAGTACAACTGAGAAGGTTGCCTTGACTATTAGTGAAAAATTTAGGCTAAATCTGCATCCTTCAATGTTAAAATTGAAGGTCTGTTGCTTGAACATCCAATATTGTCACATCTGCCAAATTAACCCTTTCCATCTGTGAGAGACCCCACTTAATGCCTTGAATATGCTGTAATGAATGAACTTGGCCATGGCCCCAATGTCTATTAAAGCCCAGGTTATCCCTTATTGATCTCTATTGGACAAATGTACTTTATTAGTATTATAAGTTGAAATGTAACTTTAATAATACTAATACTTTCTAATTTAGTAAAAATTTGCTACTTGTCAAATTAGTAGGTGGATGGGAATTTAGAGCATGCAACAATTCGTTTCCCCTGACTCCATAATTTAGACAGCTTCCCATTTAAACTCAACTTTTCTTTTCCTCAGATGAAAATTTAAATTCTTTCCTTCTTTGGAATAGTATGAGAAAAAGTTTCTATGTTGATGTATTCCCACTGCGGAGTTTTTTAGTTTGTCTTTCTGTTACCTCATATAATCCCAAACTTATTGGGTAATTGTTAAAACTTATGTCCATAGGAACAATTCCTTTACAAAATCATTACAATTCTCTGGTAACTGATGATGAGCCAGAAATCTCTTATATATTGTGGGGACAATCTCCCCTAATAAGGAAGAATGCTTCTGTGTCATCCAGGTTTATTTGTTGCTTTAGTATGATAAAATTGTCAATTTAGGGCTTTATTTAATCAGATCTTGTAGGAGCTCATACATCTTTTGGAGCAGTTCATGCATGTTGATATTGAACTGACTTTAGCAAGTAGTTTCCAATATAAACGTGGGCAATTCTGTCAAAAACAAAGGTCCTACAAGTTTGGCTTATAAACCACTAAGGGAACTTTCAATTAACTACTTAGCTACATGACTGACTTTCTTTACATATGCTGAAAGTTTTACATTGTACAAGCTTCATAATCATAATTATGCATATGGTAGGATAGCAGGATTCCTTATGCTCACTACTATCTGGTTATATATCTGGAACATAGTTCATTACTACTGTGTGAACCTGACAGGAATGATTGGGTTCACTATGAGTTGGTTGGCAATTTCCCTGAATAGTTATTCTTTCTATTAGTTTAATAAAAAGGTTGTGACACTCCCCAAACAAGCTATAACTATTACTGATACTGATAGGGGTGACTAATGAACTGCCTGAACTGTTATGAATGAACAGCTAGTAAGGAATCTAGCATCTGTAAGGCTTCAGTCTGGAGGTAAATTTCATTAAGATATGGATTATGAAAGCTTTGATAATGAATCCATTTTTATTGATGTTCACAGGTACCCCTATTATAGTAACTTATGTAATGTGAGAAATAATAGAGTATCATCCTAGATGACATATAAATCAATTGAGAACTATGTACAACACTATATAGCTTAGAAGGAAAAGGATATATAATGGTATATGATAGTTGAAATATTTGCTGGTTTAATAAGTTATTCTCCGTGTGGCAAGTTATCAGTAAAAAAGATAAAGTGTTCTGATTTGGAGGTGTCAAACGGGCCTGGGCAGTTGACACCACGAATAATTACCAATAAATTGGATAGAAAGATATAATAATAAACGTACCAAATTTCAAACAATTCTAATTGAAATAACTGACAGTATAGATCAAGTTGCATAAAACACTTTTGGGCTAGCATAAGATTACTTACAGCTAGCCTTTGTTTATTTAACCTATAATAATTTGAGGATATTACCTCAAATAAAAAAATGTATGATATTTGTTTGATGCATTGGGGGTACTGCACAATGCACCAAAGTTTTATAGTCCACGTGACTTTAAAAATGAATAAGATGACCCACAATGTATTATGGAATAATCAATTATTAGAATGGTTGACAGGATCAAATCATTCAGATCTAAATCAAATCAATTAAGTCAAATTAAAAACAAATTAGATGGTTTTTATAATAAACGGAAATCAAGATAACTTATTAAAATCAAGCAAATCAACTAAATTGAATTAAACTTGAATCAAACTTTATTAACTGAGATACAAACTAAAATTTTAGATCCTTGAATACTAACTCCAGAAGGACTGAGAGATTGGTTGAGATCAATTCTGACAAACATGTACATTCTCTTAGGCTTTTTATTATATGTAAAAGTTTATATTTTTCAAGTTGGTCATCTCTTTTTCTTTAAATAAAATCTGGTTTTTATAAGTTTTTCTTTCTGCTTGACATCAATTTTGAGTGATTTTTGAAAACAAGTCAATTTTCCACTACTGCCTCACTGCACCAATTTCAAAATTTATGTCCTCAGATCCACCACCTACTGCCCCAATGTGGGGCAGTGGTGCTCCACCCACTAGCGTTTACCACCCAGCAGGAAAACGCATGCAGACTGGCTCATCCAGTCTGCCAAATAAATCTGGCTGCTATGTCCTGTCAAGGGACTTAGCACTCCACCTCACACGAGCCCACCCAACCTTCCCCCACCCCTAGCCCTACCCTGATCCAATATTCGCTTTTGCCTCCAAGCTGCAATGGACGAGTTTGTCTCATTTGTTACATTCTGACTTGGATTCAGATTTTCCAAATCTGAGTCAGATCGCTTTTGAAATGTTTTCAATTAATTTTAAAAAATACTTTTGGTTTGGTCGTTTTGGTCGCTGGGTTGTGCCTTGCCCAAGTTGTAGATTAGGCTTGTGTGAGCCTAGTTAATAACTTGGGTGAGACCCCTGAAGTGCTGCCTTTATAAGGCGCGTCTGCTTATTCTGAAGTTCACTTCAGAATTTTCACCCTGACATATCCCTTTCAGGGGAGCATTGTCAGTTGCTCCCCAGATGAGCTCTGGTCAGCGGGACATTTTATTATCCTGAATAAAATAAAGGTTGTTTTGAGGTTGCATACCTCACTTACCTGTTGGTCTTTTCCCCTGTCAAGGAG
The DNA here is from genome assembly GCA_022478985.1 of Massospora cicadina. Taxonomy (NCBI): domain Eukaryota; kingdom Fungi; phylum Entomophthoromycota; class Entomophthoromycetes; order Entomophthorales; family Entomophthoraceae; genus Massospora; species Massospora cicadina. The sequence goes on along the minus strand of JAKSZP010000085.1, from coordinate 85,113 downwards.
TTTTTTGAGTCAGTTGGTTTTGGACCAATTCCCCCAGAGTACTTGTCATAACAAACCAATAGTAGGTGAATGTTTGGCGCTATCAGTGCCCCAAACCTCTCCCTACTCAGTTAAAATGCTTCAGTTGGTTGTCATGCACTGGAGTATTGTTTGAATATATGTGGTCAGATCTGGGGTTTTTCCATCCGTTACATTATTCCAAAGTCATTGTGCGCTGCACGCTGCTGATCCCCAATTTGGTCTGAACTCAGTGGTCACTTGGTCCCAGTTATTGAGGAACCAACACTGGTGGGAACTGGTGACTGATGGCCAACCCTGGATCTGAAGTGACCACTGGTTCAATTTCTCAGTGGGGCCTCCTACTCACCAGGGATTTGGCAGCACTGAGGGGACCTGTCCCAGCAGGGCTCCCTCACCCCATGGATGGTCCACCTGGAAAAGTTCAGATATCCAGCCACGCTGCACCATGCACCCCTATCACGTTTTCTTTGGTGAAAGCGCCTTTCTGGTTGGGATGGGAAGACCATTGCCAATGGGAGCTCTGAAGGGGGATGCAATGCAGCCAAGTGCTGGGCGTGCGGCCTTGGGCCAGGGCCGTTCAGCTGCGCTGGACCACACACCCCTCTCACATTTTCTTGGCAAAAGCGCCTTCATGGTCAGGATGGGAGATCATCGCCAATGGGAGCCTGGGAGGGGGTGCAACACAGCCACATGCTGGGCGCGCATCCTCATGCTGGGTGGGCTGATTCTGGCAGCCCAGTCCCGATTCACTCTCCCCATCTGTGTTTCTTTAAGGGCTCAGAGTTTATCCAGGCTAATTTTCCTGGGGCTTGAGGTAACTCACCCCAGGAAGCCCTCATCATGGCAGCCTTCCGCTGAGGGGCCCCTCTTTGGGAAGGGGTCCTCCTTTAGTTGGGGTGATGTAACAGACAAGTTTGTCTTGTTCAATACATTCTGACTCGGATTTTGATTTTCTGAATATGAGTCAGTTTGCTTTTAAAATTTTTCAATTCACTAAAAAAATACTTTTGGTTTGGTCATTTTGGGTGCTGGATTGTGCCTCGCCTGAGCTGTAGATTAGGCTTTTGTGAGCTGTATAAATTTATTGGTCTCGTTATTATCAGCGAACAACCCCAATAAACTTATTACTGCATGGGTTTGGTTCTTGTGCACTTCATCTGTGTTGTATAGTATATGATATTATTAGTTGATAGTAGTATGATGACTATTATCCGTTATTGAGTGGAATTCTTAGATCTTGGCCCAACTCTCGGCCAGTATTCCTGCTCAAAATACTTGAGATGTCTTGATATAGGGATTCGTTCCCTCATTTTATCCAACCCAATCTTCTCTGAGATTCCCTGGTGACAGTCATTCCAGTCCAACACACAGTTGGCAGAAATCCTCAATTGTTTTTCCTTCTTCTCTAGATCCCTACCTTATCTTTACTCTATTCTTAAAGAGTCTCCCAATTCTCACACACAGCAATAATATCCTTGAGAAGAATAGAACAATTGAAAGCTGATAATAGTTTACTACTTAAACTATATACCGGATGAAAAACTATAGAACTATAAATCTGTAATGCTATCTAACTATTTTATTATCTAACTGTTTTTTATAAATGAGTGAATTCTAGGGAATTTATAGTGGGGATTCAGTTATCTAACCCTCAGTTGACACCTCTTTGATGAAACGGCAGCTGTTGCTTTTGAAACACCCATCCTTGTCTCAGCAGCAATGTTATTCCCCATTCTGGCTAGGATTTCATCATTGGACATCCTTGAGACCAAAATGGAAAGAGTCAGAAAAAATGTCCCTAACGTTTTCCTCTCAATCTAAGTGAACCAACCATATCTGGCTAGCGACCTGCTTAGATAATGGGACTTATTACCCATTAAGGCAGGTCATGAACCAACTAATCAATTTGCTAGTTGCAGGCGGCATCACTCACCTCACAACATACTACTCAGTCCCAATCATTCAGTGATGAAGCCCAACTGATCCCAATCGGTACACCTGATAGTTAATCACTATCAGATGCCCTTATTTTGTTGGCAACTCTGCCCAATGAGATCTTAAGCATTTGTCCGGCTCAATCCCCAATGGATGTGACCAGGAAAATATCCTAAAATCCCCTGAACATTGTTACTCCAAATTAGGGTCCACTGATTTCCAATTCACCTCGCATTAGGGAATTATCCCCTAGCGATTCCTGGTAATATAGCAATCTGGGAATATGGGCAAAACTCTCAACATGAGCCTAATTAATAACTCAGGTGAGGCCCCCAAAGAGCTGCCTTTATAAGGCGCGCCTACCCATTCTGAAGTTCACTCAGGAATTTTCACCCTAGCATTTCCCTTTCCTGGGGAGCATTGTCAGTTGCTCCCTAGACGAGCTCTGGTTGGTGGGTCGTTTTATTCTGAATAAAATAAAGGTTGTTTTAGGGCTTTTGTACCTCGCTTACCTGTTGGTCTTTTCCCCCGTCAAGGAGTTTTTTTTGTCAGTTGGTTTTGGACCAATTCCCCCAGAGGACTTGGCACAACCAACCAATAGTAGGTGAATGTTTGGTGCTGTCAGTACCCAAACCTCTACCTACTCGTTTAGGTGCTTCAGTTGGTTTTTGTGCACCAGAGTATTGTTTGAATATATGGCAGTTGAAACTGGGATTTTTCCATCCATTACACAAGTTGAGTATGGACGTCTCTTCATGTATGCTGATAAAGCAATAATTGAGCTGGCAATGGCCACCTTTGCACCAGCAGGGTTTATTGACTTCCGCCCTTACATGGCTATTTTGATATTGGATTCCCCACCAAAGAGTACATGGCCGCTACAGCAGCTACGCCCTTATTATACAAAAACACCCTCATTACCACCACCCAAAAATGTTTAACAAATGATACCGCACTCATGGTGACCTTTGCAAACCTCACCTCACACCTTCCCCCTCAAACACTTTATGAGGAGTTGATTTCAGGGCTGTCCACTTATGATAAAGACCCCATCCTCTAATTCATTGAAAAGTGGTGCTGAGCGCCTTGTGGCATCTTGGGCAATGGCCACCATTACCCCCCACCAGCTGAACATGGCCCTGCACATCCCACCATGAGCCTACATCCCATATGCACCTTACCATTTCTTTTGGGTTCACATTAACAATGGCCGCACAGTTTGCCCCTATCTGCCATTAATTGGACCAAACCAAAAATACATATCAATACAATTTAAACCCTTCAAATATGGCCAACCCCACCCAGGAGGCCACACCAACAGCGTTCAATGAAGATTTTGGCTGCCCCCACCCCCCCCAGGTTGTGCACTCGATGAACCAGCAGCAAAATCTAGCAACCCAAACCTAAGCTGGCCAATTTTCCCCCATGTCAACCAATTGGGAGCAGGTTTGGTCCCATATTCAATCCAAAAATTTGCCCGCCCCAAAACTTATCCAACCAAACCTCCTAACACTGAATCAATTCAAGTCAGCCAAAATCCCTAGGACCTATTACATGAAGTGACCAAATCTGGTGAAATTTTCCCACCTCCAGCTAAACCAATCGACTTAGAACCTTTTTGAATTCAGACTGATTCCCCACTCCCACTAGAACAATATGTCCCAAAACCCAATGCTATCCCAAAAAAGTGACCACCAGCTTGCCAAGGCCATGGTGACCTTGCCCAAAAAACGCCATCTTTGTAAAGCTGTGGCAAAATTCATTGCTTAATTTAGAAAAGGGCTGCATGTCCCTTTGTTCCCCTCTGATTTTCCTCCTACTGCAAAAGAAAAAATCCAACGCCTCCATGAAACTTCCACCACCGCTGTCAAACATGTTGCTTAACTGGGAGAGAATTTTCCCCATCCACACACATCACCAGAGTAAGTATGCAAGATTAGCCCAACTTTTTGACGCCTGCATCCAAGCCAAACACCATGTTGCTGAACTTATAAAGTCCTTTACCCAGTCCCAAATTGACAATCTTGACAACTATCTATCCCACCTCAACCTTCATCCTGCGGATTCCCCAACCCCTTACTATAATCATTGATCCACTTTTTCAATGCTAATCCCAAGGATGATGATTACAATTGAGATCCCCCTCCCCCTCCACCATGGTGGGATAAGCGGTTCACTGCTGTTCCACCTGGTAGGTTGTTTTTATTTCTTTTGCACTTCCTGATGCTGTTTAGGGCAATCAGTTCATGTTTTGGTTGATTTAAAATTATTTGAGGTGGGTCAACCTTGGGACAGATATACCACACTGAGAATGTTTTCTAGCCAGTACAGGTTTTGAACTCAAAACCTGCACTAGGGGTGGAAGCAGTATTACCTGCTCCTCTAACCACCCTTCATGTTTTGGTTGATTTAGTTTTGGAGTTTTGGTTTTGATATTGTCCATCCCCCGGTCAGCTTGCCTCAGTTAAATAAAATTTATATTTTTTTCAAATCTGGATGCAGCCCCAGGTCTTATTCTGGCTATAAATTTTTAACATTTTGACCATGTCAAGCAATATCAGAAGCTTGATGAGGGCGATTTGTCAAATTATGATATTAAATCTCAAGTATGCTGACTTTATCCTATATTTTTATTAATTTATTTAAAAATTGTTAGGTTACAATTTTTCATTTTTTTCTGGCATATTATTTAAATTTTTTGCTATTGTGTATTTAAATTTAATGAGAGTTTCTTATTTGCTTTATAAATTTGTTTATTGTCGATGTTGGAAAATTTTATCATATTGGATTCAGTACAGATCACAACTAAATTTAGTTTGAGCAGCTTGTCATGGATGAGACTGTGAGGATCCAGCAGATCATTCCTAGATCTCCCTCAGTGGACAGAGTTTAAACCCAAACCAGCAGAGTTGTGGGCGAATTACCCCCTGTAGGTGGTTTTGGATGACCCCTTTTATGGACTAGTCAACCAAAGGAATTTTCCAAACGCTCAGGATGCCGTCATGCAAGATAATTTGATACATGACGCTCAAGAATTTTAAATTTATTGCGGGGAATACTGACCATGGAACGGAAACTTCCAAATATGACTCAAGAAAGATAAACTTAGTACCAGGGGAGGCACCCCAGAGAAGCGATGCTATCTCTTGTTGCCAGCGGGAACGCCACTTATGGGGAGGGGAGGGAACGTGTGAAGGGGCCGTAGCCACTATTGAGCACGTGTGGAGGAAGGGGTCTGATTTGATGAACCATACTGGGAACCAGGAGGAGACCAGCTGTCAGCGACGCGGTGGGAGGTATCCAAACATCCACGCTTGAAAGTGGTCCGCCAAATGAGACCAGAATCTGTGGACAGTTTCTGGGAGGGTGGGGGTGGAGCCTGCGATGGCATCTAAGACAATCGTGTGGATGGTCCACATGGAGATTGCAACCATCAGAGCACGGAGGGAGGGAGGAAGGGGAGGCCATTGATAAAGCAAACATATCTCTTGACAGACTGAAGGGATGCATTTGACCCTGGCCCAGCAGACGTTGAACTTCGCGCCATATCACTTTAGAGGTGGGGCGCTTCTCCAGGCGGTGGAACAGCGTTCCATACTGGCCGCACATGACACAGGATGAGTGTAAAGCGTTAGAGCGCTCAGCTGTACAATACACCCGCCTCAGGCAGCGCCACACATGGGAGCGGACTTGAGGCTGCAACAGAGGGTGATGTACATATTTCCAGATTGTTTTTTAGGTCTAAATGGAATAAGGGATGTCCATCACGTCCAGGTAGTCCACCCTGGATAGGACATGGGGCCGAATGGGGATCACGCCATCATGGATGGGTAGCCCCTGTACCTCTTGTGTGAACTGAGGAGAGGGGCGGCCTCTTTGGGTTGTATGTCCATTAATACAAAATCTCCACTCTGTGCTCCGCATGGAGAGTAGGATTCGTTTGTAGTGGGTTTTTGTCCCGTGAGGACCTGTGGCCAATGTGTGTGATGCGAGGTATTTCATCAGGGAGTGGGGGTTTGATGGATTGTTGAGGCCCAAGGCTTGGGAGAAGTTGGAGTGGGCTGCGCAGGACCAGTGTTGGGATGGGAGTGTAGGAGCGGTGACAGCCGCGATCCAGGTGCCCAGGATCTTGGCAGCATGGGCTTTGAAGTCAAGCAGGCCCATGCCACCATGATGATGAGGGCCAAACATGACCTCTAGCCGCACTGGTGGAGGGCGGCCTGACCAAAGCCATCCTTGTAGCAAGGCATACAAGGATTTGAAGAAGCTTGGGGAGAAGGGGATGGCGTGGGCTCCAAACCAGACTTTGGATAGGAGCATAGAGTTGGGTAAAACAACCCTGCCAGTAAGGGAAGTAGGGTGAGCTCTGAGAGAGGCGATTTGCTTCGTCATGTTGTCCAGTATACGGCACTCCATTACTGCTGACGCATATCCGCCTGCCTCCATCCACATGCCCAGATGGCATACCGGTCCTATGGTAGGACGTGGCGCAAAGGGGAGCACCAGTGGGGCGGTGTGAGTTGAGTTAGTAGGGCGAGGACGTGGGCGAGCAGATGAGCCAGGTTGTGAACTAATTGCTGGGGTCTAGCAGTTTTGAAACTGACCAAGGAGGATGATTTCGGTTTTGGAAGCGTTCAGTGCCGCGTTGCTTACCCAGGAATACTCCTGGATGAGAGCTTCAAGCGCGCGTGCATCTTGATTATTAGACACCCCAACCACACAATCATCTGCAAATGCCATCATCTTGACTGGGGTTTGGCCTGACACATGGACCCCAGTGAGTTGGGCATTCACATTTCGCAGTAGTGGGTCAAGGCTGAAGTTGTATAAGAGTGGGCTGAAGGGGTCCCCTTGTTGCAGGCCCCTTTGAGGGCGGACTACTTCCGTTAGGAAGCCTGGGCCACACACTGCCATTGTCGCAGATTCCGTGAGCAGCATCACCCAGTTTATGAAGTGGGGGGTAGGCGGAATTGATGGAGGCAGGCCCTAAGGTATTCCCAGTTTACTCTATCATAGGCCTTTTGTTGGTCCAAGAATACAAGTACCCCAGAAGCTGTGGACTGACACACATTAGCCACAGAGTGCACGTTATCCCAAATTGACCTTCTGGGGATGAAACCCAATTGTTCTGGGGAGATGATGGCAGATGCTACAGTCCCTAATTGGTTAGCCATAATTTTTATTAAAATTTTGGTGTCTGTGTTTGTTAGAGAAATGGGGCGCCAGTTGGCTAAGTCAAGCTTATCCCCTTTCTTGAAGAGTGTGACAGTAAAGGCCTCATGTCCTCCTGGTAGGAGGCGCGTTTCCAACAGGCTTTGGTTAAGTGAGGCTAGTAGCAATGGGGATATATATTTGAAATTTTTTTGTAGAACTCATATGGAATGCCATCTGGGCCTGGGCATTTTTGGTTTGCGCACGATGAGTGGCTGTCCATAATTCATTCGGAGTAATTAAATTCATTATTTCCAGGTATTAAAAATGGTGCGGATATGAGCTCAGTTGAGTAATTCTGCTATTTTGGCTAGCTGAATTGGTTCATCTCGGTATAACTCAGAGTAATATTTTTGCATTTCAATTGCCACTTTGGCCAGTGTGTCCACAATGGAATTATCCAATCTTCGCACCTGTGTGCAGGCCACACTCTGGCGTGGTGCAAAAATTTTTAAAGAAGTATGAGGTGCACTTGTTGCCTTTAGTACGCGTGTGGCCCTGTATTGGACACAAACCCGATGTTTGTGTTGCCTTTCAAGTGCGTTGAGGTGGGCAACTGCCTCCGCCCACTTCCAGCCCCATGCAGGGCTGTATCCTGTGGCTGGAATGTTGGACTCCAAGTGGGCCAATTCTGCCAGAGCGCATGAGATAACTGCTGATGTGGCTCGTGAGCATCTGGAGGAGAGATGGCGATAGTGGCAGATGGTGTCCTCTTTGAAAGTTGCCCATGTGGAAATGGGGTCCGCGCAAAATGGTGCAACAAACAATTTTGCCAAAGTTGCCTCTTCCACATATGTGGAAAATCCTGGCGACGCGAGCTCGGGGGCAGATTTTGCACCAATGTGGGGCCTTTGCAACTGTGACGGGTAAGTGGTATATTATCGAGACCAGTCAGTGGTCAGAGAATTCCATTTTTGTTGTTTTGAAGTGGGAGATGTGGGGTTGGAATTTTGCCGGCGTTAGAATAAGGTTGATGCGGGTCATAGACCTTAATTGGCTGTTGTGGATGTGGAGATGCATCATGTTTTCGAGCAGTGGGGCATGTCGCGGCAGTGCATCCATTAACCCAAGGGTGGCCTTTAGAACGCGTAGTTCTATGTGACCCTGTGGGGCATGGGGTGAGGGCGGCCACTGGTCCATTGGTGAGGTTAGCCAACAGTTCATGTCGCCAACTAGGAAAGAATCAGGGGGTAGCGGGAGGGATTTGACCTATGAGAAAAATTCATGACGCTCGTGTGCACCATTTGGGGCATAGATGTTGATGATTGTGTGCGCAACGTCAGCCCATGAGAAGGTGACGATGAGCACTTGGCCATTTTGGAATGTTTCTGAGGATGTGAATTTGAAAAAATTATTTTTCTGAATTAGCACCCCACAGTGCTTTGACCAAAAGGATAGGGATGGGAGGAGCATCGTTTTCCAAGCTTCCTTGGAACCTCGTGGACAGTGTAATCCTCAATGGCCAGGATATCCACGTGTAAATTGTGTTGTAAAAAACTCATCAACCTAGCCCAGGATGGGGAGGCCTTGAGTCCGGTGATATTCAGCATCCCTAGAGTGAAGGTTTCCCTTATCGCATCTTAGGTGCAAGGGAGTGGGCCCCCAGGCCCACCAGCCTCTTCAAGGTCCCCACGGGCTTTCACAGCAGTGTGAGTGTTAGCAGCAACGCTATTGGGGTTTTTGTTAATTTTTGTGGAAAGAGTCACATTGGCTTTGGCCTTCGATTTTTGTTTTATTGATGTCAAACGATTTTTTGCAGTGCAGATAAGTTCAGTGCACTGTCGAGCAGGGCAAAAAAATTTTCAATTGGGATAGGTCCCAAGTCAGTTTCAACCGGAGCTTGGGTACAGCGATTGGGTGAGATCGAATCTCCCATCAGATCCTCAGATTAAGTGGCCTTCTCAGCATGGGCTTCCCAATCTGATTGGTTGATGGATTCCTGAGTTGCTTCTGCCGCGAAGGTTTCCATGTCCTCCTGACGTTGTGAGTGTGGGATAGCGGTGGTGGCCTTGGCCACTTCCTTGGCCGCGGCCCTATGGGCCTGCTTGGCCTTCTTCCGCTCCTGCGGGGAGATGGGCTTTACCAATAGGTAGCAGCCTTGTGCTCCCCATGGGAAAGCCTCCTTGGTGCTTGCAGTTGGTTTGTAGTGCGCCTCTCTGCTGGCCATGGCCACTGAGGGGTGCTCTTGGAATGTGACGCCCTCCTTGATGGGGCATGCATGTGCCTTATGGCTGAACGTGTCACAGTGGGTGCAAATGGGGGCGCGCTGTCCACGGTTACCTGGAATGGGTGGGTGGTATGCCCTGCGATGTCAATAAAGGTGGAGTGCGGGATCTGGGTTAGGTCCTTTGCAATCTCCTCAGTTGGGGTCAGAACTGCGATGGCTTTGCCAGTGCACAGGTGTGGCATCAGCGTGAAATGTTACATTTTGAAAGATTGTATTTCGCCATATATGGCGAGACCATCTTTCAGGTGTTGCTCCAAAATGTCACATTTTACCATAGTAGGCAAAAAGTCAAACGTGAGGAAAATTTGGTTTGATTTTGTACATCTGGTGCATTTGATTTCGATGACCCGTTGCCCTTTGGGGAGGTTGATCACTATGTGCACCACTGCAGCCTCGTCTGCTGCTATTTTGCTTTCAAAACCCAGGTCCAGCCAACCGCATGACATGGAGTGAGGTGCAATGTACACCACGGTCAGGAAAATTTTGTGTACATATTCACAAAATTTTTCCCATAAGGCCATTTTTTGGATGTCCAGATTACATGGACTCCAAATTCCACCGATGAAAGTGGCTGGGAGTGTGGCATGTTGATGTACTGGTTGCTTCATGCTTGCCACGCGAGTATCTCTGGGGAAATTGTGACCGCCAGTTTTTTGAGATTTTTTTCTATTCCGCCAGATTCTCCAGGGCGTTTTTGAACGTATGAGGCCGCGGGCCTTCCGCCTGCTCCTCTTACCTTGCTTGCCCAACTGCTCCCAGACATGGGCGCAGACTAATCTCCTCTATGAGATTATCAAACTAGATTGAGTCTTGAATTGAATAGGTTGCAAAAGTGTTTGCAACGAGAAAGAAAAGTTTTACATGACGCTCAAGAAGATTTAATAAAATGAAGATGACAAAGCTGCTGTAATGACTATGAATTCTGACCTTATTTTATATCTTTGGGGGGAATAATTTTCAATTTACTAATAATGAAAAGATAACAACTGGATTACCTGATGAGAAAGAATGTACCTCTTGAATGAATGTTACCAAAAATGACAACCAACCACTTTCAAGTTGCTCTTAAGCCTAATGTATGGCGCATCAAAGATGAGCCATTGCGCAAATAATATAATGAAAAGCATTTTATTAAAATTGTGTATAGAATCAATAATCTGAGGCAAAGATATAGCTCATGACTCAAAAGTGAGGATGGAAGAAAGGGCCCCTGGACATCCAGGTTCTGTAATGATCATAATTGTACATGGATTTCCTAAGGTCAGTACTTAATAAATCAGCTATAGAAACAGTTATATACTAATTTTCCAACTTGACTTGTTTGTTTAGTAAATGCATTTTGGGGTTCTTGTAATTTTTATATTTCTAGCATAATTATAATAAAATATGTTCCTTCAATCTACCGTGGATGGATGTCAGAACGCTGGCATTTGTTGAGCCTTTTCTGACACCTAATTTATCAATTTGCGTAGCTCTTGCTAGGCTACTATTAATCAAGTTAGGATTTGTTCCCGTTATCTTTATTAGAAATTCTTTCTAATTAAATCTCTCTCCTAAATAAAGCCTGTTTCAAGCAACTTTTCTTTCTCGTTGCAATCACTTTTGCAACCTATTCAATTCAAGACTGAATCTAGTTTGATAATCTCACAGAGGAGATTAGTCTGCGCCCATGTCAGGGAGCAGTTGGGCAAGCAAGGTAAGAGGAGCAGGTGGAAGGCCCGCGGCCTCCAACATTCAAAAACGCCCCGGAGAATCTGGCGGAATAGACAAAAATCTAAAAAAACTGGTGGTCATGATTTCCCCGGAGATACTTGCATGGCAAGCACGATGCAACCAGTACATCAACACACCACACTCCCAACCACTTTTGTCGGTGGAATTCAGAGTCTGCGTGTATCTGGACATCCAAAAAACGGCCTTATGGGATAAATTTTGTGAAGATGTACACAAAATTTTCCTGGCCATGGTGTACGTTGCACCTCACTCCATGTCATGCGGTTGGCTGGACCTGGGTTTTGAAAGCAAAATAGCAGCAGACGAGGCTGCAGTGGTGTACATAGTGATCAACCTCCCCAAAGGGCAATGGGTCATCGAAACCAAATGCACCAGATGTACAAAATCAAACCAAATTTTCTCACGTTTGACTTTTTGCCTACTATGGTAAAAAGTGACATTTTGGAGCAACACCTGAAAGATGGTCTCGCCATATATGGCGAAATACAATCTTTCAAAATGCAACATTTCACACTGATGCCACACCTGTGCACTTGCAAAGCCATCGCAGTTCTGACCCCAACTGAGGAGATCGCGAAGGACCTAACCCAGATCCTGCACTCCACCTTTATTGACATCGCAGGGCATACCACCCACCCATTCCAGGTAACCGTGGATAGCGCGCCCCCATTTGCACCCACTGTGACACGTTCAGCCATAAGGCACATGCATGCCCCATCAAGTAGGGCGTCACATTTAAAGAGCACCCCTTGGTGGCCATGGCCAATGGAGTGGCGCACTACGAACCAACTGCAAGCACCAAGGAGGCTTTCTCGTGGGGAGCACAAGGCTGCTACCTTCTGGTAAAGCCTATCTCCCCGCAAGAATGGAAGAAGGCCAAGCAGGCCCATAGGGCCGCAGCCAAGGAAACGGCCAAGGCCACCACCGCTATCCCACACTCACAACGTCAGGAGGACATGGAAACCTTCGCGGCAGAAGCAACTCAGGAATCCATCAACCAATCAGATTGGGAAGCCCATGCTGAGAAGGCCACTTAATCTGAGGATCCGATGGGAGACTCAATCTCACCCAATCATCGTACCCAAGCTCTGGTCAAAACTGACTTGGGACCTATCCCAACTGAAAAAAAATTTTTTGACCCACTCAATGGTGCACCGAACTCATCCGCACCACAAAAAATTCGTCTGACGTTAGGAAAACAAAAAGCAAAGGCCAAAGCCAATGTGACTCTTTCTGCAAAAATCAAAAAAAAACTCCAATAGCGTTGCTGCTAACACCCACACTGTGAAGGCCCGTGGGGACCTAGAAGAGGCTGGTGGGCCCGGGGCCCACCCCTCGCACCTAAGGTGTGATGGGGGAAACCTTCACTTTAGGGACGTTGAATATCGCCGGACTCAAGGCCTCCCCATCCCAGGCTAGGAAACTGAGTTTTTTACAAAAAAATTTACCCCTGAACATCCTAGCCATCCAGGAGTCCCACTGTCTGTGAGGTTCTGAGGATGCTTGGAAAACCAAGATAACCCTTCCCTATCCTTCTGGTTAGAGCACTGTGGGGTGCTAGTTTGAAAAACAATTTTTTTTAAATTTTTATTGTCAGAATCCTTCCTCAATGGCTGAGTCCTCATTGTCACTTTCTTGTGGGCTGACGTAGCGCATGCAATCATAAATATCTATGCCCCAAATGGAACACCTGAGCGTCAGGAATTTTTCTCGTAGGTCAAATCCCTCCCGCTACCCCCTGATTCTTTCCTAGTCAGCAACATGAACTGTTGGCTAACCTCACCAACGGACTGGTGGCCTCCCTCACCCCACACCCCACAGGGTCACATAGAACTACGCGTTCTAAAGGCCACCCTTGGGTCAATAGGTGCACTGCTGTGACGTGCCCCGCTGCTCAAAAACATGATGCATCCCCACGTCCACAATGGCTAATTAAGGTCCATGACCTGCATCGACCTTATTCTTTTAAATTTATTGCGGGGAAGGCCGACCATGGGACGGACACTTCCAAATATGACTCAGACGAGACAAAACTCAGTACCAGGTGAGGCACCCCAGAGAAGCGATGCTATCTCTTGTTGCCAGCGGGAACGCCACTTATGGGAAGGGGGAGGGAACGTGTGTGTGGGGGCGTAGCCACTATTGAGCACGTGTGGAGGAAGGGGTCTGATTTGATGAACCAGACTGGGAACCAGGAGGAGACCAGCTGCCGGCGACGTGGTGGTAGATATTTAAACATCCACGCTTGAAAGTGATCCACCAAATGAGACCAGAATCTGTGGACAGCTTCAGGGAGGGTGGGGATGGATCCGGCGATGGCATCCAAGACAATCGTGTGGATAGTCCACATGGCGATTGCAACCACCAGAGCACGAAGGGAGGGTGGGAGGGGGAGGCCATTGCTGAAGCAAACATATCTCTTGACAGACTGAAGGGATGTGTTTGATCCCGGCCTAGCAGACGTTGGACTTCGCGCCATATTACTTTAGAGGTGGGGCACTTCTCCAGGCGGTGAAACAGCGTTCCATACTGGCCACACACCACACGGGATGAGTGTAAAGCATTAGACCCTCAGCTGTACGATACACCCACCTCAGGCAGCGCCACACATGGGAGCGGACTTGAGGCTGCAACAGAGGGTGATGTACATATTTCCAGATTGTTTTTTGGGTCTCAATGGAATAAGGGATGTCCATCACGTCCAGGTAGTCCACCCTGGATAGGACATGGGGTCGAATGGGGATCACGCCATCATGGATGGGTAGCCCCAGTACCTCTTGTGTGAACTGAGGAGAGGGGCGGCCTCTTCGGGTTGTATGTCCACTAATACGAATTCTCCACTCTGCGCTTCGCATGGAGAGTAGGATTCGTTTGTAGTGGGTTTTGGTCCCGTGAGGACCTGTGGCTGATGTGTGTGATGCGAGGTATTTCATCAGGGAGTGGGGGTTTGATGGATTGTTGAGGCCCAAGGCTCGGGAGAAGTTGGAGTGGGCCGCGCGGGACCAGTGTTAGGATTGGAGTGTAGGAGCAGTGACGGCCGCAATCCAGGTGCCTAGGATCTTGGCGGCATGGGCTTTGAAGTCAAGTAGGCCCATGCCACCATGATGATGAGGGCCAAACATGACCTCTAGCCGTACTTGTGGAGGGCGGCCTGACCAAAGCCAACCTTGTAGCAAAGCATACAGGGATTTGAAGAAGCTTGGGGAGAAGGGGATGGCGTGGGCTCCAAACCAGACTTTGGATAGGAGCATAGAGTTGGCAAGAACAACCCTGCCAGTGAGGGTAGTAGGGTGGGCTCTGAGAGAGGCGATTCGCTTCGTCACGTTGTCCAGTATATGGCACTCCATTACTGCTGACGCATATCCGCCTTCCTCCATCCACATGCCCAGATGGCATACCGGTCCTATGGTAGGACGTGGCGCAAAGGGGAGCACCAGTGGGGCGGTGTGTTTTGAGTTAGTAAGGCGTGGACTTGGGCGAGCAGCTGGCTGGGTTGGGAACTACTTGCTGGGGCCCAGCAGTTCTGAAACCGACCAAGGAGGATGATTTCGGTTTTGGAGGCGTTCAGTGCCGCGTTGCTTACCCGGGAATATTCCTGGATGAGGGCTTCAAGCGCGCGTGCATCTTTATTATTAGACACCCCCACCACGCAATCATCTGCAAATGCCATCATCTTGACTGGGGTTTGGCCTGGCACATGGACCCCGGTGAGTTGGGCATTCACATTTCGCAGTAGTGGGTCAAGGCTGAAGTTGTATAAGAGTGGGCTCAGGGGGTCCCCTTGTCGCAGGCCCCTTTGAGGATGGACTACTTCCGTTAGGAAACCTGGGCCGCGCACAGCCATTGTTGCAGATTCCTTGAGCAGCTTCACCCAGTTAATGAAGCGGGGAGGTAGGCGGAATTGTTGGGGGCAGGCCCTAAGGTATTCCCAGTTTACTCTATCATAGGCCTTTTGTTGGTCCAAGAATACAAGTGCCCCAGAGGCTGTGGACTGACACACATTAGCCACAGAGTGCACGTTATCCCAAATTGACCTTCTGGGGATAAAACCAAATTGTTCTGGAGAGATGGTGGCAGATGCTACAGTCCCTAAACGGTTAGCCATGATTTTTGTTAAAATTTTGGTGTCTGTGTTTGTTAGAGAAATGGGGCGCCAGTTGGCTAAGTCTAGCCTATCCCCTTTCTTGAAATGTGTGACTGTAAAAGCCTCATGTCCTCCTGGTAGGAGGCGCGTTTCCAACAGGCTTTGGTTGAGTGAGGCTAGCAGCAATGGGGATATGTATTTAAAATATTTTTTGTAGAACTCATATGGAATGCCATCTGGGCCTGGGCATTTTTAGTTTGGTGCACCACGAATGGTATTCCATAATTCATTCGGAGTAATTAAATTCATTATTTCTGGGTATCAGAAAATGGTGCAGATATGAGATCTGTCAAGAAATTCTGCCATTTTGGCCGGCTGAATTAGTTCAGCTTGGTATAACTCAGAGTAATATCTTTGCGTTTTGATTGCCACTTCAGCCGGTGTGTCCACAATAGAATTATCTGATCTTCGCACCTGTGTGCAGGCCACGCTCTGGCATGGTGCAAAAATTTTTTTGAAGAAGTATGTGGTGCACTTGTCGCCTTTAGTGATGCGTGTGGCCCTGTATTGGACACAAACCCGATGTTTGTGTTGCCTTTCAAGTGCGTTGAGGTGGGCTGCTGCCTCCGCCCACTTCTGGCCCCATGCAGGGCTATATCCTGAGGCTGGAATGTTGGACTCCAAGTGGGCCAATTCCACCAGCGCGCGCGATATAACCGCTGATGTGGCTCGTGAGCGTCTGGATGAGAGATGGCGATAGTGGCGGATGGTGTCTTTTTTGAAAGTTGCCCATGTGGAAATGGGGTCCACACAAAATGGTGCAACAAACGATTTTTCCAAAGTTGCCTCTTCCACCCTCATGGAAAATCCTGGCGACGCAAGCTCTGGGGGGCAGATTTTGCACCAATGTGGGGCCTTTGCAACTGTGACGGGTAAGTGGTATGTTATCGAGACCAGTCGGTGGTCAGAGAATTCCATTTTCGTTGTTTTGAAGTGGGAGATGTGGGGTTGGAATTTCGCCAGCGCTAGAATAAGGTCAATGTGAGTCATGGACCTTAATTGGCCGTTGTGGATGTGGGGATGCGTCATGTTTTTGAGCAGTGGGGCATGTCGCAGCAGTGCATCCATTAACCCAAGTGTGGCTTTTAGAACGCGTAGTTCTACATGACCCTGTGGGGCGTGGGGTGAGGGCGGCCACCAGTCCGTTGGTGAGGTTAGCCAACAGTTCATGTCACCAATTAGGAAAGAATCGGGGGTAGTGGGAGGGATTTGACCGACGCAAAAAATTCCTGACGTTCTTGTGCACCATTTGGGGCGTAAATGTTGACAATTGTGTGTGCAACATTGGCCCATGAGAAGGTGATAACGAGCACTTGGTCATTTAGGAATGTTTCTGAAGATGTAAATTTGAAAAAATTGTTTTTCCAAATTAGCATTCTACAGTGCTTCGACTAAAAGGATAGGGATGGTAGGAGCATTGTTTTCCAAGCATCCTAGGAACCTCGTGGACAGTGGGTTTCCTGAATGGCCAGGATATCCATGGGTAAATTATTTTGTAAAAAACTCAGTTTCTAGCCTATGATGGGGAGGCCTTGAGTCCGGCGATATTCAGTGTCCCTAGAGTGAAGGTTTCCCCCATCGCACCTTAGGTGTGAGGGGGTGAGCCCCCTGGCCCACCAGCTTCTTCCAGGTCCCCACGGGCTTTCACAGCAGCGTGGGTATTAGCAGCAACGCTATTGGGGTTTTTGTTAATTTTTGCAGAAAGAGTCACGTTGGCTTTGGCCTTCGCTTTTTGTTTTCCAGACATCGGATGAATTTTTTGCGGTGCGGATAAGTTTGGTGCACCGTCGAGTGGGGCAAAAAAAAATTTTTTGGTTGGGATAGGTCCCAAGTCAGTTTCAACCGGGGCTTGGGTGCAGTGATTGGGTGAGATCGAATCTCCCATCGGATCCTCAGATTGAGTGGCCCATTCAGCTTGGGCCTCCCAATCTGATTGGGTGATGGATTCCCAAGTTGCTTCCGCCACGAAGGTCTCCATGTCCTCCTGGCGTTGTGAGTGTGGGATGGTGGTGGTGACCTTGGCCGCTTCCTTGGCCGCGGTCCTATGGGCCTGCTTGGCCTTCTTCTGCTCCTGTGGGGAGATGGGCTTTACCAATAGGTAGCAGCCTTGTGCTCCCCACGGGAAAGCCTCTTTGGTGCTTGCGGTTGGTTCATAGTGCGCCTCTCCGCTGGCCATGGCTGCCAAGGGGTGCTCTTGGAATGTAACGCCCTCTTTAATGGGGCACGCGTGTGCCTTATGGCCGAATGCATCACAGTGGGTGCAAATGGGGGGCGCGCTGTCCACGGTTACCTGGAATGGGTGGGTGGTGTGCCCTGCAATGTCAATAAAGGTGGAGTGCAGGATCTGGGTTAGGTCCTTCGCGATCTCCTCAGTTGGGGTCAGAACTGCGATGGCTTTGCCGGTGCACAGGTGTGGCATCAGCGTGAAATGTTGCATTTTGAAAGATTGTATTTCACCGTATATGGCGAGACCATCTTTCAGGTGTTGCTCCAAAATGTCATGTTTTACCGTAATAGGCAAAAAGTCAAACGTGAGGAAAATTTGGTATGATTTTGTCCATCTGGTGCATTTAGTTTTGATGACCCATTGCCCTTCGGGGAGGTCAACTACTACACGCACTGCTGCAGCCTCATCTGCTGCTATTTTGCTTTCAAAACCTAGGTCCAGCCAACTGCGTGACATGGAGTGAGGTGCAACGTACACCACAGTCGGGAAAATTTTGTGTACATCTTCACAAAATTTTTCCCATAGGGCCGTTTTTTGGATGTCCAGATACACACGGACTCCGAATTCCACCGATGAAAGTGGCTGGGAATGTGGCATATTGATGTACTGGTTGCATCGTGCTTGCCACGCGAGTATCTCCAGGGAAATTGTGACCGCCAGTTTTTTGAGATTTTTTTCTATTCCGCTGGATTCTCTGGGGCGTTTTCGAACATTAAAGGCCGTGGGCCTTCCACCTGCTCCTCTTGCCTTGCTTGCCCAACTGCTCCCAGACATGGGCGCAGACTAATCCCCTCTATGAGATTATCAAACTAGATTTAGTCTTGAATTGAATGGGTTGCAAAAGTGTTTGCAACGAGAAAGAAAAGTTTTGCATTGACCTTATTCTAATGCCAGCAAAATTCCAACCCCACATTGCCCACTTCAAAACAACGAAAATGGAATTCTCTGACCACTGACTGGTCTCAATAACCTACCACCTACCTGTCACAGTTGCTAAGGCCCCACATTGGTGCAAAATCTGCCCCCCGAACTCATGTTGCCAGGATTTTCCATGTGGGTGGAAGAGGCAACTTTGGCAAAAAAGTTTGTTGCACCATTTTGTGCAGACCCCATTTCAACATGGGCAAATTTCAAAGAGGACACCATCCGCCACTCTTGCCATCTCTCCTCCAGATGCTCACAAGCCACATCGGCGGTTATCTCGCGTGCTCTGGCAGAATTGGCACACTTGGAGTCCAACATTCCAGCTACAGGATATAGCCCTGCATGGGGCCGGAAGTGGGTGGAGGCAGTTGCCCACCTAAACGCACCTGAAAGGCAACACAAACATCAGGTTTGTGTTCAATACAGGGCCACACGCATCACAAAAGGTGACAAGTGCACCGCATATTTCTTTAAAAAAAATTTTGCACCATGCCAGAGTGTGGCCTGCACACAGGTGCAAAGATCGGATAATTCTATTGCAGATACACCAGCCAAAATGGCAGATGAAATGCAAAAATATTATTCAAGTTGTACCGAGCCAAACCAATTCAGCTGGCTGAAGTGGCAGATTTCTCAAATGAGCTCATATCTGCACCATTTTTCAATACCCAGAAATAATGAATTTAATTACTCCAAACAAATTATGGACAGCCATTCACGGTGCGCCAAACCAAAAATGCCCAGGCCCAGATGGCATTCCATATGAGTTCTACAAAAAAATTTCAAATATATATCCCCATTGCTGCTAGCCTCACTTAACCAAAGCCTGTTGGAAACGCGCCTCCTACCAGGAGGACATGAGGCCTTTACTGTCACACTCTTTAAGAAAGGGGATAAGCTTGACTTAGCCAACTGGCGCCCCATTTCTCTAACAAACACAGACACCAAAATTTTAATAAAAATTATGGCTAACCAATTAGGGACTGTAGCATCTGCCACCATCTCCCCAGAACAATTGGGTTTCATCCCCAGAAGGTTGATTTGGGATAACGTGCACTCTGTGGCTAATGTATGTCAGTCCACAGCTTCTGGGGCACTTGTATTCTTGGACCAACAAAAGGCCTATGATAGAGTAAACTGGGAATACCTTAGGGCCTGCCTCCATCAATTCCGCCTACCCCCCACTTCATAAACTGGGTGATGCTGCTCACGGAATCTGCGACAATGGCAGTGTGTGGCCCAGGCTTCCTAACGGAAGTAGTCCATCCTTAAAGGGGCCTGCGACAAGGGGACCCCCTCAGCCCACTCTTATACAACTTCAGCCTTAACCCACTACTGCGAAATGTGAATGCCCAACTCACCGGGGTCCATGTGTCAGGCCAAACCCCAGTCAAGATGATGGCATTTGCAGATGATTGTGTGGTTGGGGTGTCTAATAATCAAGATGCACGCGCGCTTGAAGCTCTCATCCAGGAGTATTCCTGGGTAAGCAACGCGGCACTGAACGCTTCCAAAACCGAAATCATCCTCCTTGGTCAGTTTCAAAACTGCTAGACCCCAGCAATTAGTTCACAACCTGGCTCATCTGCTCGCCCACGTCCTCGCCCTACTAACTCAACTCACACCGCCCCACTGGTGCTCCCCTTTGCGCCACGTCCTACCATAGGACCGGTATGCCATCTGGGCATGTGGATGGAGGCAGGCGGATATGCGTCAGCAGTAATGGAGTGCCGTATACTGGACAACGTGACGAAGCAAATCGCCTCTCTCAGATCTCACCCTACTTCCCTTACTGGCAGGGTTGTTTTACCCAACTCTATGCTCCTATCCAAAGTCTGATTTGGAGCCCACGCCATCCCCTTCTCCCCAAGCTTCTTCAAATCCTTGTATGCCTTGCTACAAGGATGGCTTTGGTCAGGCCGCCCTCCACCAGTGCGGCTAGAGGTCATGTTTGGCCCTCATCATCATGGTGGCATGGGCCTGCTTGACTTCAAAGCCCATGCTGCCAAGATCCTGGGCACCTGGATCGCGGCTGTCACCGCTCCTACACTCCCATCCCAACACTGGTCCTGCGCAGCCCACTCCAACTTCTCCTAAGCCTTGAGCCTCAACAAGCCATCAAACCCCCACTCCCTGATGAAATACCTCGCATCACACACATTGGCCACAGGTCCTCACGGGACAAAAACCCACTACAAACGAATCCTACTCTCCATGCGGAGCACAGAGTGGAGAATTCGTATTAATGGACATACAACCCAAAGATGCCGCCCCTCTCCTCAGTTCACACAAGAGGTACAGGGGCTTCCCATCCATGATGGCGTGATCCCCATTCGGCCCCATGTCCTATCCAGGGTGGACTACCTGGACGTGATGGACATCCCTTATTCCATTGAGACCCAAAAAACAATCTGGAAATATGTACATCACCCTCTGTTGCAGCCTCAAGTCCGCTCCCATGTGTGGCGCTGCCTGAGGCGGGTGTATTGTACAGCTGAGCGCTCTAACGCTTTACACTCATCCTGTGTCATGTGCGGCCAGTATGGAACGCTGTTCCACCGCCTGGAGAAGCGCCTCACCTCTAAAGTGATATGACGCGAAGTTGAACGTCTGCTGGCCCAGGATCAAATGCATCCCTTCAGTCTGTCAAGAGATATGTTTTCTATATCAATGGCCTCCTCCCTTCCACCCTCCCTCCGTGCTCTGATGGTTGCAATCTCCATGTGGACCATCCACACGATTGTCTTAGATGCCATCGCAGGCTCCACCCCCACCCTCCCAGAAACTGTCCACAGATTCTGGTCTCATTTGGCGGACCACTTTCAAGCGTGTATGTTTGGATACCTCCCACCGCGTCGCTGACAGCTGGTCTCCTCCTGGTTCCCAGTCTGGTTCATCAAATCAGACCCCTTCCTCCACACGTGCTTAATAGTGGCTACGGCCCCTTCACACGTTCCCTCCCCCTCCCCATAAGTGGCGTTCCCGCTGGCAACAAGAGATAGCATCGCTTTTCTGGGGTGCCTCCCCTGGTACTAAGGTTACCTGTCCTGAGTCAAAATTGGAAGTGTCCATCCCAGGGTCAGCCTTCCCCGCAATAAATTTAAAAATTTAAAAATAAAGCCTGTTTCACTTATAGCAAAGTTTGTAAATTTATTTAAATAAATTTATTATATATGGAGGTCTGTCATGGCTGTTCAGGGAAGGGAGCCACAGTTTTAAAACGCCATGAGGATGGTTGCACAACACAGGCAAGTTGTGATGGGGAAAGTACCAAAGGACTATAGTACTGAGAACCTGATATATTCCCCAAATGGGACCTAAGGCCACTGAGAGCCATGGTAGGTGAGTTTTGAATAACGAAGCCCTGTGAATCCCACCAGATGGTAAAGGAAGGTGGCATATTGAACATCCACTGAAGCTTGGACATGGTGGAGAAATATATTTTTTCACACCATTCTGCATGTAATGTCTGGAACATATGAACACAGAGTAATTTGAACTTGTTGTTGGGTGTCATTTAAACCATGCTTGTTTGCATTCTAGTGCAACCTAGTCTGCTAGAGGATCGAGGTGACTCTCCTACAGCATATGTTTACATATGTTGAGGTGACAATCAAGGTCTTAGGGAACCTTTGTTTATTTCATTATTTCCAAGTAATTACTTCTTGGCAGGTTTTTCACCAGGAAGCCTGAAAGATGTTGTGGCGGCAATGTCCAGAGCATTACTCTGGGCCCTCAAATGCTCCTTTCTGTTGCACTTGGTTTCCAGTGAGGGGGCTGGGGAGTTTTGAGGTGTTAGGTTGGACTGCTGGCGGTTGGAGCCTCTTGCTCTCGTTAGAAGATCCCCAGGAATGTTAAAAAATTTCTGGGAAACCTGGATTTACAATTAATTTCTCCAAGTTTCCCTTCCTGCAATGTCAACCATTGGGAAAAAAATTTATTTCAATACCTCTCCTCAGTGGTTCCAGTTGGTGCAATACAAGATATCAGTTTTTGAGGGAGTGATGTAATAATCAGTGATCATACATGGATTTTCTAAGGTCATGACTTAGTAAATCTGCTATAATGATGGTTGTGATCCCAATTTTCCAACTTGACTTTATTTTTGAGTCAATGAATTTTGAGGAATTATAATAAATAAATTTATTTCAGGTATAATTTTAAAATGTAGGGTCTCTCAAATCCCCAGCAGATGGATGTCAATTTCCAGCATTTGTTGAGGCTTTCTGAAGCCTAATTTATTATTAATTCTCGAAGCTCTTGTTGGGCTACTATTTATCAATTGAGGATTCATTAGCCCTTTCCTCACTTAAAAAATATTTTTTAATTTGTTTTGTTCTCTGAAGTAAAGCCTATTTCGCTTATAACAGCGTTTGTATAAATATTTATTTAATATATCTAGAGTCCTGTCATGGCTGGCCAGGGAGGTGAGCTACAGTTCCTGGACGCCATGAGGATGGTTGCACAACACAGGCAAGTTGTGATGGGGAAAGTACCAAAGGACTACAGTACTGAGGAGTGCCTTATATCTTCCCCAAAAAAGGACCTTTGGTCACTGAGAGCCAGGGTAGGTTTGTGCTTGAATAAAGAAGTCCTGTGAATCCCACAAGATAGTAAAGGAAGGTAGCGTATTAAACATCTGCTGCAGCTTGGACAGGGTGATGACATACTGCTTACATCATTCTGCATGTAATTCCTGGAACATATGAACACAGCGTTATTTGAACCTGGTGTTGGGGTTCATTTAAACCATTCTTGTTTGCATTCTAGTGAAACCTAGTCTGCCAGAGGATCAAGGTGACTCTTCTTACAGCATAGGTTTGCATATTTCAAGGTGACAATCAAGGTCTTAGGAGCCTTTTTTTGTTACATTACGTCCGTTTCATACCTTCTTGGTAGGTTGTGCACCAGGAAGACTGAAAGATGTCATGGCGACAATGTCCCAAGCATTATTCTGGGCCCTCAAATCCTACTTGCTGTTTCACTGGATTTCCAGTGAGGAGGATGAGGAGTTTAAAGGTGCTAGTTTCTAATGCTGGCAGTTGAGGCCTCTTGCTCTCGCCAGGAGATCCCCAGGGAAAACGTTGACACTTTCTTGGAACTTTCAGGCGGACAGCAAGTAAGTATTGGACTGTCCTGCCAGCCCAAATGCCAGAGCATTTGAACAGCAAACCAGAATGCCTGAGGCACTGCTTCTGATATGATGAATATGGAACTGGAAAAGAGTTCCACCAATATCTGCCAGTGAGCCAGAATTTCATATAAGCTCAAAATAAAGTACCAGATGCACACGGCTGTTAACCCCAAGGGGTACAAGAATGTTGGCGGATAAGGCGGCTCAATTTTTAACATGTAAAAACTAATTTTTGGGAAGAATTTGTAATGGGAATTTAGAAAAAAAATTGACCAACAATTTTCTCAGTGCAATGCGACTGATTAAATAGTAGTCAATTTGGGAGAAACAAGCCAGGCTTGGGTCTCACAAATTTGACCTAACCAGCCAATTATTTGGAAATGGGTGGGTTAGTTCCTTAGGAACTGACATCACAAAATTTGGCGGTGAGCCGAGTTGCTGTCAGTTTGACCTCAAACATCTGAACCAAGACTCAGCTACATTTCCAACAGTTGGCGTGATGGCGTTTAGCCCAACAAGTGGCGGAAATCCCCCAAGGCCACCCCACATAGGGGTGAGCCCATTTGGTTGTGATGGGTTCAGGACGCCCAACCCACCCATGATTGGTCGCTGGGACATTTGTTCAGTCAATGGCATTACATCAGGTGCCACACCCAATTTGTCAACAGGAAGCTACCCATTGGGGGTGATGCCTGACAGATTTGGGAGGATGGAGATTTTTCCAATCATCATGTTAATCAAATCACAACTGTCGGGCATTCTGGCCAATAGATCAGTCTTCATAGCCTTTTGACCATTTAAAATCTGAGCATTGGGCTGATTGCTACTTGAATTGTTACGATCAATTTCAATTCAGTGATCTCAGCACAGATTTCACTGATTCCTAATAACAGTTCTGCTGAGGTTAGTGTGGGTACTGGAAGCAGGATCCGATGTGGGAGAGCTGTTACCCAGCGCTCATCTACTATGTGAGCGAGATCACCCTGAGAAACGAGGGGTACAGTCATCCTCTTCGGTGCCTTTTTACTTAGAAATGGGAAAATGGCCTAGTCAACACCCAGAGGATGTTCCCCAGATTTACATTACCCTTTCCTTTTCCCAAGTGAAGGGCCCCACCACTGAGGAACTGCATGAGAGCCACATTCTTGTGCGCTTTGGGTAATTTGATTGCCATAATAGTCGCGACTTTTTTTTGGGGGGGGGGATTGGGAGCTTCAGGGTGGGATAAATGGAATGCATAAACCAGGGCCATGCAATTCGCACAATCGCGCGCCTTAACCCAACTGTTTTCATAGGCCAAATTCCCTTTCCAGGCTACAAGATATTTTATGGAACGTCAAGATTTCTGGGATGCCAGGATAGCTTCTACCTCAGCCTCCTCTTCATATTGATGATAATTGTATTTAGTTCTGTGGGAATTGCACCCTTGAAGGGTGACAGCTGGGAAACATGGAAAACGGTATGTTGCTTCCAATGCGCAGGGAGCTTCAATCAGAACGCCCCATTACCAATACCTCCTCCACTAAATGGGGTCCCAAACATTTGCTGGCAAATTTTCGGGAAGGGGCCTGGATTTTTAAGTGGTGGGTGTCAAGCATAATGTAAGAGCCCTTCATAAACTCATGACCTGGGAGACACTTTCAATCTGCGAACCGCTTGTAGTCATCTATAGCTTTGGTGAGGTGTTCCTGTACTAAGCCTTGAGTCGATCTAATATGAGCAGCATGGTCTGCAGCAGGCTGAACCTCTGGCCACAAGCACGGTCCAACCAAAAACAAAAGATTATAACCCAACGTTGCTTTATAAGGGGAAAACCCTGTGGATGCATGGGTTCCATTATTGTATGCAAATTGGGTGAGGGGGAGATCATCGGCCCAAGTATCCTGCGTGGCTGTAGCATAGCAACGCAGGTACTGTTTGAGAACTTGATTGACCCACTTGGTCTAGCCATCAGACTGAGGATGATATGCCATGGAGCGACAGGGGGATATTTTCAGGATTGATAGGAGTTCACTCCAAAACTGCGCGGTGAACTGGGAACCATGGTTGCTGATGATCTCCTGGGGGAGACCAAACATTGAAAACACATGGCGTACAAAAAGGTGGGCAGTTTCTTCTGACATAATTGCAGAAGTGCAAGGTATAAAGAGGGAAAATTTTGTGAAGTGATCCACCACAATCACCGCCGTAAACCCATTAGAGCAGGGGAGTTCAACGACAAAATCCATGGACACCAATGTCCATGGACCTTCCGCCTGTTGTAAGGGGTTTGTAAAAGCCCATTTTTACCAGAGTGGTCTGACTTAGCCTGAGCACAAGTAACACAATCTGTGATCCAGGCTAGAACTTCTTTTGTCAAACCTGCCCAATTGTAGGTCTGTTTGATCAAATTGATGCATTTCTTAGAACCAGGGTGACCAACCGTGGGGGATTGTGATGGGCACGAAATACCTCATTTCAGAAAGAGGGGGATCCCAAACGTGAGATCTAAAATATATAAGACCCTCCTTCAGTGAATATAGGGATTGTTTATGCTTCTGATGAGATAACTGCTCAACCAACTCCACACCCTCAGGGAAGACCATTTGACTGGCAAAGACCTGAGCTTCTAATGGAGCGTCAGGGGCCAGAGCAACAGAAGAAATGACAGGGGGAACAATCGACAAGATTTAGGTGGTAGGAATCACAGTAACAAGGTCCACTTCCTCCGGATCCATGGAACTGTGGGCAGGGCTGCAGCTGAGAAAATTGGGAAGTACATTTAGTGCCCCTTTTATGAATTTATATTTGAAATTGAAACTGCACAGGTCCCGATAGGTTCAGGCTTGCTGGTGTGCCAATTTTTGGGGTTTACAAAAGTACAACTGGGCCTAGTGATCTGTGCAAACCATTAATTCATGTTGAGCACCCTGTAACATGTACCTCCAATGAGTTAAGGCCCATGCAACAGCAGCCAACTCCTTGTTATAAATAGCCTAAGACTGCTCTGTAGAGGTAAACTTTCAGGAAAAGTAGGTGACCAGGTGTTCCAAATCATCGTGCTCCTGGAGCAACACTGCTCTGACAGCTAAAGATGACGCGTTGCATGCAATGATATATGGTTTGGTGGGATCGGCATGTTTTAAAATGGGAGGAGATACAAACAACTCTTTAATTGATTTTAATGCCTGTTGGCATTTGTCCATCTAATGAAAAGGTACGTTTTTCTCTAAGAGTGGGTGGAGTGGGGCGGCGAGCTGAGAGAGTGCGGGGGAGAACTTTTTTAAGAAAATGATGGTTCCCAAGAAACTCCATAGTTGTTTCTAGGTATTCAGAGTTGGCCACTCCCAGATAGCATCCAACTTATTGGGAGGGATTGTGACACCATCTATAAGGACCAGGTTCCTGAGAAAAGTAACCTCCTCCTTTTAAAACTCACACTTGGATGGTTTGAGGAACAACCCTGCCTTATTCAAGGCGACCACCACCGCTTTTAAGTCAATAGCATGCTGTTTGTGAGTTGGGGAGTGAACCAGAATATCATCGATGTATGCAACAGCACAGTTGAACCAGAGGTCACCTAGTACATTATTGATCATCTGTTGAAATGTAGCGGGAGCATTCTTCAGCCCAAAAGGCATTACCTGAAATTGGAAAATACCATGCTTCATCCAGATTGCTGTTAACCATTTGTGCCCTTCCATTACCTAAATTTGGTTGAAAGCATTCACCAAATCCAGCTTAGAGAACACACGGGATTTGGCGATTGCCTGTTTAATTGTCTGCTCCAGAGGCAATGGGTAGGGATCAGTATTTGTTATTTTATTCAAATGGCCATAATCCATGCAGGGACGGAGAGAACCATCTGCTTTTTTGGCAAAGATGATGGGGGAGGCAATGGGTGAGGTCTCCTTTAACAGCTAACATTTTCTCAACATATCGTCCAACCAGGTATTGAGTGCAACTTTCTTCCTCCGCTGTATGGGGATACAGCGGACAGTTGATGTTCACCAACTCCATGGTCATTCAAAACCCACAATCATACCTGGTGTGTTTAGGCAGACGATCCACCTTTTCCATATTGAAGATTCTCTGATAGCGCATTAGGTTTTCGGGGAAATAGGTCAGGATTCCCACAGAAGTGACTAGGGTAGTGATAGAGCTAGTAACTTGTACCTTCTTGAGGGTGTCAATCAAAGGGAATTCTTCTCCAAATGATAATTGGTAAACAACAACGTATTAGACTCTAAATGAATCTTCACATGTTGTCAACGCCACCACCCCACACCTGAGATCACCCAAAACACCAAGTCCAGCATAGCCAAAAAGTGATTGCAGAAGATGAACTGGTGGATTGAAAAAGGTATATGTCAGCGAACGACATATGAGGGCTGATAAGCAGATGAGGCCACCATCACTGAGGAGCCCACATCCATTTCCAGTTTTAATTGTTGTGCCAATTCAACACTCATAAGTTTCCCGCGACTCCAGTGTCTACCAGGGCCTCAAAGGAGACGTGATGAGAACCAAAACTAATCTTCATGGGTACTAAGAAGTAAGCGTAGTTTTCTTTTTTGGTAGTTGTGGATGAATTTAATGATACTGAAGAGATGGTGGTGAGATCTGGGGAAACCAATGGGCAAATAGCTGTGGCAACTATGGAGTATGGTTTTGGAGGATTGAGTGTGGCTATCCAATGTGGTCAGAGGTAATCTTCTTTACAACCTGGCTTAGTTGGAAAGAAGGGACCATTGCTGCGCCTATACATGTGAGAAAGGTGGAAATGGCTAGGAATAATGGTTGGTTGATTATGTCAGGCGGACAGCAAGTAAGAATTAGACTGGCCTGCCAGCCCAAATGATAGAGCATTTGAACAGCAAACCAGAATACCTGAGGCACTGCTGCTGATATGATGAATATGGAACCAGAAAAGAGTTCCACCAATATCTGCTGGTGAGCCAGAATTTCGCATAGGCACAAAATAAAGTACCAGATGCACATGGCTGTTAACCCCTGAGGGGTACGAGAATTTCAGTGAATAAGGCAGCTTAATTTTTAACATGTAAAACTAATTTTTGGGAAGAATTTAAATGGAAATTTAGGAAAGAAAAATTGACCAACAATTTTCTCAGTGCAATGTGACTGATTAAATAGTAGTCAATTTGTGAGAGATAAGCTGATTGGGTCCTGCAAATTTGACCTAACTGGCAAATTATTCGGGAATGGGGGGTAGTTCCTTGGGAACTGACATCACAAATTTGGCGGCAGGCCGAGTCGCTGTCAGTTTGACCTCAAACATCTGAACCAAGGCTCAGCTACATTTCTAATGGTTGGCGCGATGGCATTTAGCCTGATGAGTGGTGGTATCCCCAAGGTCACCCCACATAGGGGTGAGCCCATTTGGTGGGAACAGGTTTGGGATGCCCAACCCACCCATGCTCAGTTGCTGGGCCATTTGTTCAGTCAATGGCATTACATCAGGTGCCACACCCAATTTGTCAGCAGGAAGCTACCCATTGGGGGTGATGCCTGACAGATTTGGAAGGGGGAGATTTTTCCAGTTGTCATGTTAATCAAATCACAACTGTCGGGCATTATGGCCAATAGATCAGTCTTCATAGCCTTTTGACCATTTAAAATCTGAGCATTGGGCTGATTGCCACTTGAATTGGTTATGATCAATTTCATATTGGCGATCTCAGTGTAGATTTCACTGATTCCTCATAACAGTTCTGCCAAGGTTAGTGTGGGTACTGGAAGCGGGATTTGAAGTGGGAGAGCTGTTACCCAGCGCTCATCTAGTATGTCAGCGAAATTGCCCTGAGTAATGAGGGGTACAGCCATCCTCTTCGGTGCCTTCTTACTCAGAAATGGGAAAAGGGCCTGGTCAACACCCAGAGGACGTTCTCCAGGACTTACAGGAACCATGGAATTCCAATTGAATTCCTTAAAGCTTCCCTTCCTGAAAAGTCATCCATTGAAAAATTGCATGATTGCAATTCCCCTCCCATTGGTTATAGTTGGTGCACACCAGAATCTCTTTTTAGGGGTGTTGTGATGATCTGTGTTCATACATGATTTTTCTAAGGTCAAGACTTGGGAAATATGTTACAATGACAGTTGCAATCCCAATTTTAACTTGACTTAATTGTTAAGACAATGTATTTTGGAGTAATTATAATTAAAATATATTTTTGGCATATTTTAATAAATTTTGGTTTACTCAATCCACCAGCAGATGGATGTCAGGATGCCAGCATTTGTTAAGCCTTTTTGACGCCTATTTTATTGTTAATTTGAAAAGCTTTTTCTAGTATAATATTTATTTTTATTTAACTGAGGTAAGCTGACCAGGGGATGGACATTACCAAACTAAAACTAAAATCATAATAAAACAAAGATAATGATTCAAATGAAATGCCAAAAATGGGTGGATCAATTGAATCATACTTAACAAAATATCTAACCAGGTGGGCAGCAAATACTGCTATCCCTCCATGGTGGATGGGGAGGGGGATTGGGGGGCTCGTCTTCAGCTGCATCCATCTCATTCCAGAGTAGGGTGCATGTTAAGGCAGATAGTAAAGGTGTGGGCATCAGCGGCATGGGTTTTGATATCCTTGATGACTGGAACTTCCGAATGGTTGCCAGCCATTATTATACCAATGATATATTTGCCCAAAGAGTCTTCAGCTTTGAGGCAGGCGTCTGGGAAGTTAACGAATGTGGAAATGTTGGTTTAGGTTATTTTTGCTTTCAGATTCCGTGCTACTGTTATTACGTTCTGGATGGCTTCAGTGACATTTTTGTGTAAAGGTTTCATGTTGATCTTACTTTGTGGAGTAAGATTTATGGGGATGATGGGAGGTGGAATTCCTCCTGCGAGTGCAGCCACAGATTTGGCGGCAGCTTTGTGAAGTGGACGGCAATCTGGTGTGGCGGCTGCTTCTAGTGCAAGCTGGTGGTCACTGTAGAACAGTTTGGCGTTAGGTTGTGGGACATATTTCTGAGGTGGAAATTTTGCATCCCATTCTGCATTACAGAGCCGCTCAAGTTGCAGCGTCAGTTCTTCAATGACGTTACCTGATTTGTTAATTTCATCCAATAATTCCCATGGATTTTGGTTGAATTGGATTGGGAAATCAGCGTACGGTTGAGGTTTGTTTGATTTGTTTGTGGATGCATGGGATCAAACTGGGATTCAATCCAGTGTTTGGTTGGATGAATTATTTGTGGCATTGGGGCAAGGTGGGTGCTGATTGGTGGTTGCAGGTGCAGCTGCAGCATCAGGCATTGGAGGAGGGGAAGGTAGGATTGTACCCCATGTCAGAGTTGGCATGGGGTGGGTGGTGGATTGGTGGGCGTCGGGCAAACTTTTGGCATCAGCGGAAGTTTCTGAGTATGGTCATTTATGTTTTGAGTGGTCTAACTCAAAATAGGATGGACAAATCGTCCATCCGCCCTCAACGTGGGCCCAGAACGGATGGTCGGGGGCAGATGGGATGGTGGCACAAGGGAAATTGCTAGAGAAATTTTTGTAAATTCAGGGCTGATTGTGGTATACGCCTGAGGCCCAGCGAGGCGTGTGGCCCCATTTGGGACCACAAATTGCAAGATGGGGTTGGCGCTGAAGGCTACCAAACCTTCCATCAGCTCCTGGTGGAGCACTTTGGGGGGGAGGTGGGTGGGCAAACCAGAAAACTGGACCACCAAGTTGGTGTCTGTTGGGAGCTGTGTCCAAGTTGTTGGGAGGGGAATATTATTAAAAATTAATGGCACCATTGCCACAGTGGCTGCATTGGCTTCACAGGGGAAGCTAAGATCAAAGTACCCCTTATAGGGGCAGAAGTCTATAAAACAGGCTGGTGTCATCACCGCCTGAGCCATTTTGATAATGGCTTGGTCATCATAGGGGAAGAATTTCCCATATTTGACCCTAAGGCCAAAACGCATGTTGCTCCGGGGAGTACCAGGGGGCAGCGGGGCACCGCTTGGGTTTGGGTGAGATGGGCATCGAGATCCTTGGGAGGAATGAATCATCCCAAGAGTTTTAAATGGCTGGGAGAGCCAGTCTGAGCGCATTTTCCTGTTGGATGGAAAATGGAGGGTGGAGTTTTGCTGCTGCCCCATGCTGGGACAGTTGGCGGGGGATCTGATGACATTGGAGTAAGACTTTGGTGTGCAATTAAGTGTTTGCTTTTAATTTACCAAAATTGATTTTCTCGGAAAGTAATGCCAAGCAGAGAGAGCTCTAGTATACTATTTATCAAGTGAGGATGCATTGCCCCTTTCCTCACTTGGAAACTCTATCTAATTGGTTTGCTCTCTGAAGTAAAGTCTATTTTGCTTATAACAGCATTTTTATAAAATTTATCTTAATATTATATTTGGAGGTCTGGCCTGCCATGGCTAGGGAGAGAAGCTATAGTTATGGAATGCCATAAAGGCAGTTTCACAACATGGGTAAGTCATTATGGGAAAGTACTAAGGACCATAAGATCAAGGAGTACCTGGAATCCTCCCCATATGGGACCTTAGGCCACTGAAGTTAAGGTAAGTTTGCATATGAATGGCGCAGCCCTGTGAATTTCGCCAGATGGTAGAGACATGCGGTATATTGAACATCTGCTGCAGCTCAGCCAGGGTGGAGATATTTTGTGTTTACATCATTCTGCGTGCAATGTCTGGAACACACAAATACAGCTAAATCAAACTTGCCATTGGGCGTCATTTGAGCCATGCTTATAGCATTCCAATGCAACATAGTCTGCAATAGTTTTGGGGTTACTCTCCTCTAGTATAGGTTTACATATGTTGAGGTTTTGATCAAGATTTTGGGAGCCTCGATTGTTACAGGTTCAGGGGTAATCACCACAAGAAGAAGCTCACAATTATTAGTATTAAGTAAAATAAACAACGCAACTAAAGAAGAAGTAAGGTTGGACCATCTAGTACTAAAAAAAAGAAGAAGTAAGACGCTTCCTGACTAGGAATTTGTGAAGACCCTAAAATTGCTATCCTAAATATCAATTTATTCTACAATTTCCATTTTATATATCCTGATTTTATCAATTACTATAAAAATTCTTTAAATTTATTTCATAGAACTTTACACAAAATCTTAATTTATTTTGTTTCACTTATATTGATTTAAGTGATCTAATCGCCAGTAACCAGTCTGGGATTATTGATTAAACAGAATACAGTAACCAGTCTAAATTTTCTCAGTTTAAACAGGACACTTAATTGCATTGATACCTTGTGACCCAGGCTTCCAAGAGAGAGGTTAATAGGATTTGGTTGTGCCTTGAGGGCCAACTTATAGAGAACTTATCAGAAAGTGGCAGCAAGAGTTTCGCCATAGGTGCAAGCAGTTCATATAAGAGAAAGATGCTACATTAAGTAGTGTCATCAAAGAATTTGTTCAATGACGAAAAATGCCCTTACCTATGGCTGTTTGGTGCCTAATCTGTGCGGAACAGATCCTCTGAGCAGCAAGTCAGTCTCACAAGTTAATTGAGCATTGAAAGCAATCTTATTGTGGTGCTCACTACAGCGGTGGCATTATCAGATCAGAGTAAAGATCATTAGACTCCCCATGAGCATTTTGATGGTTAAATGGATATGGAAGTGTATCATGGAGAGTATTCCTCTGAATTTCTGTTGAGGGAAGAGGGAACCGTCATTTCAAGACTCTGTACTCTTGGACTAAAAAATGCCTGACTTACAAAACCAGCTTGAGCGCATCAAGGAAACTGCTATAAGAGCACAAATTGCTCCATTCCAATAGTGATAGGACCTTTACTCATAGTGAAGCTTAAATATGCCGTTAAAGATCTAGATAAATTAAATTTTATATCTTGCAAAGAGAACATATTAAACATTTGCACTCTGAACAATTATGTAGAGCATTTAGAACATCACAATAACATGCTGTACAATATGGACAAGAGTATAAATGAGTTGAAGGCTCAACTGCATGCTATATCATAACCTATATCAACTTGACCAGTTGCTCAATTGGAGACACTGGCTTAGGCCACTCAACTGATTGCCATGCAACAGCTCATGATGCGTACTTACCTTATTCAAACAGACCCTAACTTAAAACCTTACTTTAGACCATGTACACACCTGGAGAAAAAACAATTATTGATTACTTCCATCTGTAGAGAACAGCATGGATGGCACTAGCAATTGCAAAAGTCTCACCACGTGAAAGGATGTATGAGTCACGAGTCTCAGGAGACCCTTAGTGCAAGTCTACAACCTGGACTACCTTAGGCTAAAGTAAAGGGTGACCTCTTCTCAGAGTTCAGTAGTGAACAAGATGTTCAAACATGAAGCAGGAGTTTTTACTTAATAAATTCTGCAATAATGAGGTGTACTAAACTACGCTTCTTTCTACTATCTCAAAGCTCAAAAGTTATGGATATCAGGAACTATGGATTTTCAAACAGCTAAAACAGTTCTGTTGAGTTTATTAGGAAATGCATTCCATTTTTAAAATGAATGTGACTTTTGCAATTAAGGGAGTGATGTCCCTAAAGTTTCTTAAAAAACATTACTTGACAATCAAGGGACATACAAAATGGATTATAAGGCAATGCGAACCCCCTTGACAGATTATCAAGACAATCTATGTCTCTACCAACAAGGGTGATAAACAAAAGGATAAGAATCCCAAACCTCAAGAACGTCTGCCCCATCAAGAACTGATATGTAATAAGTGCCACCAACCTGGATACTTTTACTGATATTATCCACTAATTGCCACTGAAAAGAAGGATACATCCCCTAAAGAGGATATCGCAACGCCGTGGATTGGGTAAATCTGCATACTGAGGGTGAAAATTGTAACAAAGTCAAGGATTTAGTCATCGCAGTGTACCATGTGCTAGGGGCACCTAGCATGGTGGCCGCGCCTGCTAGGGTAAAAGCCAAATAGAATTGATGGAAATAAATTTTTCAGAGCTTACTTGGCTCAAGCAAAATAACCTACCCAAATCATAAACTCAATTAAGAAGAAGAGTATCTGGACATGGTTACTTTTTAAGAGCTTAGAACTAGATATTGAGGTTATTGTCAAGGCTACATAAGCGCTGAAGCTCTGAGACAGCTTGAAGGATCTACCACTGACGTTCTAATTACTAAACCCTTTTGGCTTGAGTGTGAAAAGAGTGGAAGTAGTGATACAGAAAGTACGCGTCTTAGCCATGATGAACACTGAAGCACCAGTTAACATAATGTCCTCTAAGCTTATGAAGAGGCTTAAGTTTATGCTCAATATTAACCATAACATGAGGTACTAAACTTCTGTACCCAACGTTACCTGAGCTTTAGAGTCTACTCAGCTTTGCCCTTACCTTTAAATGCGTGGTTCTCACAGCGCCAGAAGTAGTTTGGAGAATGACCACTATGAAAAAATAATTTAGACACAGTTTCTCCTTGATTTTGGTGCCAAGATCTACATTACAACCAGCACCATGAGTATCTTGGGTTATCAACTTCCGCTGGTGTTTAAGGACAAGAATTTTAAGCTTTGGAAGCAACAATCGTTTTTAATGGAGATGGATCGCTTTATTTATACATATCTACTATACCCATACAGATAAGGGTGTGAATCAGTTGCCCTCCACAGTCAGCGTGGAATAAGAGCTTCCTCTTCATGATAGTTAAATTATGGAGATCCAATTAGGGGATTAACATCAGATGACCCTGTCAATCAGTGTTAAAAAAACCATCAGATATAATCTTGTAAGTCTACAGTAACAATGTAATCCAGAAACAAGAACCAAGAATTTACCTGGATTCTATAGTACCAACTACTTGGGGGTTTAACTGTCATGTTAGGAAAGATTACAACTCAACAAATAAGAGTTTATAAGGACAGATATTGAAAAGCCTTGACTGACCTGTTGTAATGAAAATTGATTAATTACATGCTGTAGGGTCTTACAAGCTTGGGTTTGGGGATGTGACCCCTAAACAACAAAAGAAACTGTAGGATCTAATAAACAATTTAAAGGACATCTTTAGCATTGTATCTAACAACCATGGACTTTTCAAGAGTAAGATCCACAAAACAGATACCAAATCATTTATACTGTTCTAAATAAACACTACCGTTACTCAAAAGCTGAAGATGCTATTATCAAGTACTGAATCAGCTTTCCAAAGGAGGACTTATTAAACTATAAAAGAGTCCTTGGGCTTCAATTTTGTTGCTAGTGCACAAAAAGGACAGGATTCATTGTGTAGTCATGGAAAACCACCACATGAATGAGATAACTAAAAAGGATTCTTACCCACTCCCACACCTAGATGACGCCTTAAAAGTGTCTTGGTGGATCAAAATATTTCTTGGTGATAGATCTGGTCGGTGGATCTGGAAGATGGATCTCTCACCAGAGGGTCAGTAGAAGTGCACCCTGATAAGTATTCAAGGGTTGTTCAAGCCAACAAGAATGCCGCAGGGCTCTGCAATGCTCCTGCCACCTTCTAGCTTGTGATAAATCACATTGTTAGGACTCAAATTGTCCATCTTATTGATTAACTAGAGAGCTGTTATGTTCAGCTGGATTTTCCAAGTGCTTTTTCAACTCCTCTGCAAAGTTTTACCTATCTTTATGCATCAAATCTGAAGTTGATTTGGCAAGTGCACCTTCCAAATGAGGCAACTTGAGTTCCTTGGGCATAAGATCAGCCCTAGAGGAATCAAGTCACAAGATGGGAAGGTCAAAGCTATTTTGGCAATGAAGCCACCCAAGAGCATGAGGGACATCCAAGTGTTCCTTGGGATGGTGGAATAAGAATGAAAGTTACTTATTTCACATACTTAGCTGCACTTTTCACTTACCTGCTGACGAAGAAACAAATTAAAAGTAGGAATTTAACAGCTGCAGGCTTTCAAGGAGTTAAAGGCAATATTTTAGAGGTGCCAACCTTACCTACCCAAATTTCAAAAAGACCTTTTACCTCTAAATTAACATAAGTGATGTTGAGCTTGGCGAAATACTAACTCAACTGGATGAAGAATGGGTGGACCACCCAATCAAGTATTATCAAAAAGCGCTTAGAAAGGCTGAGAAAAACTATAATGTCATGGAGAGAAATCATCCTGGAAGTAAATTTGAACAGTCAAGCATTTCCAACTTACCTGTATGTGGTACACTTCAAGGTCACAAAAATCATACATCAATCTGCTAGTTGCAGAATATGGTGGATCCTAAAGGACGTACTTCCAGATGGGAAGTGCTGCTTTAGAATATCATTTGAAATCATCCACTGAGCAGGTGGCAAACACTTACCATTGATGGAATGTCACAATTGTCTTGTTTCACCTAAAAGCAACAGATAGTATTTGACTGTTTGAACTAATTGGTTTACCAGAAGCATGGCAGGATGAAATGGATGAGGTTAAGACCATTCTGAAAAGGTGTCCAAAAACACGGAGTTTTTATGGAAACCTGCAGAAGAAAGTTCATGTTAGGAGCTTTTCTGTAAAGCTCTAGTTCCAATAGAGGTGGGGCGAGGGCCCACGCCACTGCTACTGAACCCACTGCTGAAGAAAGGGTAAATAAAGCGCCACCCAGAAGGACGGTGCACAGAAGAGCCCAAGAAAGGATGGCATACATTTGGTGAATTAAGACATCTTGGAGGTCATCAAACAGGACCAAATAAATTTACGTAGAAAAAAATTAATATGATTGGGTTTTAGTAACCAGATGACCAATGAGGAAAGTTGGCCTTGTGGAACCACAATTAAACACTGGGTGGAGAGTTGTCAATTGGTGGAAGTGGTGCTAAGCCTAGGTGAACCAATACATTCATGATACCATCAGCCAGGGTCCTGTAACTCAAGGTTGTCCAATCTCGAGTTATAGATTGTAAATTGACTTGTCCTGACTTAGCAATATTATAAACAGAATGGGTTTCGAATCCCTGTACCTCCAGTAACCATAATGAACTGTCAGAGTTGAGAACGTAGCTGTTGCGTTTTAACGCCCTGGATGTAACACCAGGCTGAGCATCACGCATATCTCCAAAACCAAATTTGGCATATATCATCTGTACCCAGCAATGATC
The DNA here is from genome assembly GCA_022478985.1 of Massospora cicadina. NCBI lineage: Eukaryota > Fungi > Entomophthoromycota > Entomophthoromycetes > Entomophthorales > Entomophthoraceae > Massospora > Massospora cicadina. Next base: position 47,489 of record JAKSZP010000085.1, on the reverse strand, counting down.
AAGGGTATGTTTCAAGTCAGAGAGCCTTGTAACTTGACCTTTTTGGCCTCTTGACGTCCAGTTTTTTCCTCACAGTCTGTATCTCAATTATGCCATGTAGCCATGACATTACCCTCTCATTCTTTTGGGGTTCCACCCCTCCTCCAGTGGCTTTTTCCAGAGAAAAGTTTTTGTGGGCTGGGCTAGCTTCATGGCAGCGATGTTTTACTTTGACTTGTATCCTGCAGCCTCAGACAACGCTTGTGAAAAATTTTAATTAGATGCTGGGCATGGTTACAGTTTCATTCTGGTACCCAACTGTTTTCTGTTGCGTCAAATAAATTCCTGAATACTAGTTATCAAAACTTCTTCTTACTCTGCGTGAGGCTAAAAGCTCTTCCACTTCTAACTATGGCGCCCCATTAACAAGATAAACCTCTGGAGTCTCTGGTGGGGGCCCTCATACAACTTCAGCTTTTTTTCATGAAAGACTGCAAAGATCTGGAATGAGATGGAGATATAACTGGTATGAGTCGTGGCCCACCTTTCTGACAACGCGGTAAGGCCAAATTCCTTGGTCCCAGCTTTTTCATGGATGCTTGATAGGGATGTTTCAAGCATCATGCATCATGCATCCCCTTCCTTGTACGCAGGACCTACCCATCTCTTTCCATCTGCGTTCTCCTTATAAACTTGCATTGCTGCCTCCAAATTCGTGTAAACCCCCTGATGTACTTTCTTGATAGCCTTAGAAAAGTCCAACACTGCTTCAACTTTAGATCCACAGCAGGGCTCCATGTTGAAAGCGGGATAAACCCAAGGTTGGTGAAAAATGGGGAACAACTGATAGACACATGTTGGGTTTTGTTATAGCTAAATTGAGCCATGAGAAGGTGAGAAACCCAATCTGAATGATCTGCGGCAGTGTAACACCGCAGGAACTGTTCCAAGCACTGGTTCACTCGTTCCATCTGCCCATTGATTGGGGATGATAGGCAGTTGAAAGGCAAGGAGAATTTGAAAAGTCTTACACAACTCTTCCCAGAAAACAGAGGTAAACTGTGGTCCCCAATCACAAATTATCTCATGGGGAACCCCATGAAGGGCGAACACATGAGATAAAAAGAGCCTAGTCATCTCTACTACAGATACCATAGTTCTACAGGGAATAAAGTGGGCGAACTTTGTAAAATGGTCCACCACTACCACGATGTCATTGTAGCCATCAGATGCAGGTAACTCCACAATAATCTACTGATAGGGAAGTCCAAGGTCCCTCAGCCCATGAACTGGAACCAGAAACCCCACGAGGGACTGGCGATCTGGTTTCATTTGGTTGCAGACCATGCACTCCTTACAATACCTAGCAAACTGCGTAACTAACCCCTTAAATTATAAGTATGGCAAATTAGTCCTAGAGTCTTCGTCTTCCCAGAATGTCTAACAGTGATCCTATCATGATGGTCCCAGATGAATTCCAGGCTAAGTGGTCCAGCAGGAACTCATAGGCGACCCTGAAACCACACCATCTCATCCTTCACATGATACCCTCTAGTAATATCTTCCTAGTTCAGCTTGCTTTTGGAGAGGACCATAGTATATTCTGCTTATAAGTTCTGTGAAAGAACCACCTTTCAGAACATACCATATTCCTCTGCATTTTCCAGATGAGCAAGCGCTGATCCATGAGCCAAGAGGGGGATGTTGGGACATAATCTTACCCGGTGGAATCAATAAGTGGGTATTGTGTACCTCCACCTCCTTAGGATCTGGAGCTAATGCAGGGTTTTAGCTCAAAGCATCCGCCAAACCATTCTCCTTTCCTTTAGTAAACTCATAAGAAACCACAAATAGGCCAGGGTCTTATGCCAGCGGGTTGGCCATGGGGTCAGAACATGAGGTGCGCAGTAGTACAACAAGGCATAGTGACCTGTACATATGTGGAAGGGTTGGGATGAGCCATGTAAGTGATGACGCCAATAATTCAGCGCCTCAACTACTGTCAATAACTCTATGTCATAAAGAGCTTAGTTTAACACAGGCAAAGACATCTTTTTAGAACAAATATCCCGCTGGATGCTCTACTCCATCTTCTCCTGCTTGTAATAAGGCAGCCACTATGGCGAAGTTGTAGGCTTCAGTAGCCACGATAAACTCCTTTTTGGGATCTACATGGCGAATGATGGACGTGGATAACAGGGTGAACTTTACCGCTTGGAAGGAATCCTGAAATATGAGGTACCACTGGAGCATCTTTGCTCCACTTGCCTTATACAAGGGAGCAGCCACCTCAGAGATATTTTGCGTGAACTTCTTAAGGAACGTACACAACCCCCAAAAATCCTCAATTCCCTGATCAAAGTTGGGGTGGGCCACTTGTGAATCGCCTGCTCCTTGTCTGGATTTATCATGTGGCCTTGGTCAAACATGACGTTGCCCAGGAAGGTATTTTGGGACTCAAAGAACTCACACTTACTACTTTTCAGCGTAAGGTTAGCTGCCCTTAAACTCTCCACCACTTGCTGCAGGTGTATTGCAAAGGACTGATGATCAGGAAAAACTTTAGAATATCATCCATATAGGCCATCTACCCAATAAATCTCCCAAGGCCGCATCTATATGACGTTGGAATATAGAAGGTGCATTTTTAAGCCCAAAGGGCATAACCAGAAACTGGAAAATTCCTTTTCTGGTTAGGAATGTGGAGCTACTCCTGGCCCTTCTTGATCTGGATCTTATTGAACGCATTTAAGCAATCCAGTTTGGAGAAGACTCTGGCCTTCTCCACATAGTAAGCAATCTGAGAGTCTAACGTGATGGGATGTAAATTTGGTACAGTGACATTGTTTAATTCCCATAATCTATTCATGGGCGTAGAGTACCATCAGCTTTCTCCACAAAAGAAGTGGGGATCATACCAGAGAGGTACAATAAAATATTGCGCCTTTAGCTAAATAATCTTTGGCCCACACATCCAACGCTGTTTCCTCCATTACAGTTAAGGGATAAATGGGAGAAAATATAAGCACCCAATCAACTGTGAGTTTGAACTTGCAATCAAACTCTGAATATGTTGGTAATACATTGGCTTAATATGCATCAAACAAATATTCCAGGTCCTCCAAACAGTAAGGTTTGGGTACCTCCAAAGAGGGCTTCAGCAGCGGAGATAAACTGAGTGTGTTGACCTTGGGCCATTGGGGCAACTTGCACTGAAAGTTTGCTTCAGACATGAGGATAAAAAATTCATGGCCATTCTTTAAAGTTAAAGATATGGTATTGGCTTTCAAGTTGGTTCTGACGTCAAACTTTCGCCACCACTCCACTCCCAAACAATGGGGTACAAAAGGTTTTTGATTTCTTGGAAGTGGTCAGACAAATGATATGTGCCAACTTGATAGTCCACTAACCCCACGATTTTCAGCGTGGGAATACCTTGGGAAGCCTCTCCCTTAACCATACCACTTGGAAAGTAACTCAATTCAAGGTAGTCAGCTAGGTCTTGGTCAATAAAATTCTCAGAGGCTCCCGTATCCACCAAAATTGTTGTGCTGATTTTTCCTAAAGGGGATGAAAGGGTAGCTGTCAATAAAAGATATCCGGAATGGTCTTTATTCATAGCATACAACGCCAACACTACACCAAAAATATTTTATCTGGCATAAGAATGCCCAGGATAGGTTTTTGCATCAAAAAATGGAGAGGGATAATTGGCCACTCTTACTACTGAGGCCACATATCCCACCTTATCTTCAGCAGTTGCATAAACATTTTTATATTATAATATTCAGTTTTCTTCACTTCCTGTGTTCTGCAGATCATGGTAGAGGTCAAGCGCGGGTTTTCTGGGGTAATCTAGTATACATAAATGGGTTCTATACTAAAACATAAGAGGTGATATAAGCACGTTTTTATTTAAAAAATTCTCATTATAAAACTCGTTTTTGTGTGTAAATGACCCCATACCTGATATGATGTCCAGTTGTACATTGTTATCTAAGGCCATCACCCCCATGTCCATTATTGATTGCCCACTTTCCCCATCCAAACGCTGTGAAGAGATAAATTTGTTTTAGTTCAACTATTTAATCAATTTTGGGGCTAGACTCGCCTGTACCCTCCAATTCTGCCAAAACGGGGAGGGAATCAGTGGGGAGCTCTTCCCCATTTAAGAAAAAATCAATAGGCATGGGCGCCATACTTATAGGGGCCGCCTCAAGTGATATCATAGTGGCGAAATCAACTGAGACATTTAATTTAGTTTTGGGGCTGGACCCCTGCTCACCTTTGATTCTCGCCAAAAATGAAGGATTGGAAGGATAATAATCCCCCATTTTCAGAGGTGTGTGTGAGATTTTAGGGCCCTTATTTATAGGGGCTGCCTTGGGTGAAACCATGATGGCCAAATTACCTGGCCCCTTCTGGGTTTGGGTGGGAAAATTTTCCCAAAATAGCTTCAATCAGATTATTGAATCCCCAGAAGCTTGACTCACTCAAGTGTCCACTGCAGGGGCTTCCAAAGTGACACTGAAAAACAACATTCAGGAAATGATGGACACAGGTAATCCAGAGACACAAAGAGATTAAAAAATAAGGGCACATAAAACGCCCAACACTTTGGTGCACAGATGAGCCATGGTAAAGCTCAGAAGCGGCGGCACAGGGTTGCCTGCCCCAGAGGGTCGCTCAAACTCTCTATACTCTTGGACACCCACAACACAGTTTTATCAAAGAGTAGAACACCCAGGCAGGTGCCCTGGGTAGAAGCCAACGCAGCCACCTAAATCATGGAGAATGGGAGTCAGGGATGGTTCTATTATAACGAGAAGAAGTGGTAGGAAACTTAGAAATTTAAGCATCTGGGCTTTGAACGGTCCATACCTACCATTTACTCACTGAAAGGGTGGAATTATTACTGCATGCAGAAAAAGAGAAACGCCTAGCTGGCACACTGTCAATGAGAATAAGACCACCATAGACAAGAGCGTCCCAACCACGGCGCACAACTAAATCAGCTGAAAACTACTACAAAAACCTTCCACTCAGGATAAGTTTTGGTGATACCAAAAATATGGTTTTTTTATCTATGTTAGTAGCGTGTCTGTATTACTTTAGTTCCAGTAGAGGTGAATAGAGGGCCCATGACACTGCTACAGAACCCACCGCTGAAGAAAAGGTAAATAAATTTTAAATTTATTGCGAGGAAGGCTGACCAGGGGATGGACACTTCTGAATGTTGACCCAAAAGAGGCAAAACTTAGTAACAGGAAGGCACCCCAGAGAAGCGAAGCTATCTCTTGTTGCCAGCGGGAACGCCACTATGGGGAGGGGAGGGGCCGTGTGAAGGGGCCGTAGCCACTATTGAACACGTGTGAAGGAAAGGGTCCGATTTGATAGACCAAACTGGGAACCAGGAGGAGACCAGCTGACAGCAACGCGGTGGGAGGTACCCAAATATCCACGCCTGGAAGTGGTCCACCAAATGGGACTGGAATCTGTGGACAGCTTCTGGGAGGGTGGGGGTGGAGCCTGCGATGGCATCCAATACAATCGTGTGGATAGTCCACATGGCAATTTCGACCACCAGAGCATGGAGGGAGGGTGGAAGGGGGATACCATGGATATAGCAAACATATCTCTTGACAGACTGAAGGGATGTGTTTGATCCTGGTCAAGCAGACGTTGGACTTCGCGCCATAGCACTTTAGAGGTAGGACACTTCTCCAGGCGGTGTAACAGCGTTCCATACTGGCCACACACATAACGCAGGATGATTGTAAAGCATTAGAGCGCTCAGCCATTCGGTACTTTCACCTCAGGCAGCACCACACATGGGAATGGATTTGAGGCTGCAACAGAGGGTGGTGTGCATATTTCCAAATAGTTTTCTGGGTCTCAATGGAATAAGGGATGTCCATCATGTCTAGGTAGTCCACCCTGGATAGGACATGGGGCCATGTGGGGATCACGCCATCTTGAATGGGTAGCCCCTGTACCTCTTGTGTGAACTGAGGAGAGGGGCGGCCTCTCTGGGCTGTGTGTCCACGAATATGAATTCTCCACTCAGCACTCCGCATGGAGAGGAGGATTCGTTTGTAGTGGGTTTTAGTACCGTGAGGACCTGTGGCCAATGGGTGGGAAGCCAGGTACTTCATCAAGGAGTGAGGGTTTGATGGATTGTTAAGGCCCAAGGCGCGGGAGAAGTTGGAGTGGGCCGCGCGGGACCAGTGTTGGGAGGGGAGCGTAGGGGCTGTGACAGCCGCAATCCAGGTGCCCAGGATCTTGGCAGCATGGGCTTTGAAGTCAAGCAGGCCCATGCCACCATGATGATGATGGCCAAACATGACCTCAAGCCATACTGGTGGTGGGTGGCCTGACCAAAGCCATCCTTGCATAAGGGCATACATGGATTTGAAAAAACATGGGGAGAAGGCGATGGCGTGGGCTCCAAACCAGACTTTGGATAGGAGCATAGAGTTGGCTAAAACAATCCTGCCAGTAAGGGAGGTGGGGTGGGCTCTGAGGGAGGCGATGCACTTTGTCACGTTGTCTAGAATATGACTTTCCATTACTGCTGAGGCATACCCGCCTGCCTCCACCTACACGCCCAGATGGCGGACAGGCCCTATGGTAGGGCGTGGCACGAAGGGGAGCACTAGTGGGGCGGTGTGGGGTGAGCAGGGAGGGCGAGCACATGTGCGAGCAGATGGGCCAGGTTGGACACTGATCACTGGGGCCCAGCATGCTTGATACTGACCAAGGAGGATGATTTCGGTTTTGGAAGCGTTCAGTGCAGCATTACTTACTTGAGAATATTCCTGGATGAGAGCTTCAAGCGCGCGTGCATCTTTATTATTAGACACCCCAACCACACAATCATCTGCAAACGCCATCATCTTGACTGGTGCTTGGCCTGGTACATGGACCCCAGTGAGGTGGGCATTCACGTTTCGAAGTAGTGGGTCAAGGCTGAAGTATAAGAGTGGGATAAGGGGGTCCCCTTGTTGTAAGCCCCTTTGAGGGCGGACTACTTCCGTTAGGAAGCCAGGGCCACGCACTGCCATTGTTGCAGATTCCGTGAGCAGCATTACCCAGTTGATGAAGCGAGGGGGTAAGTGGAATTGATGGAGGCAGGCCCTGAGGTATTCCCAGTTTACTCTATCATAGGCCTTCTGTTGGTCCAAAAATACAAGTGCCCCAGAGGCTGTGGACTGGCATGCATTAGCCACAGAGTGCACGTTGTCCCAAATTGACCTTCTGGGTATGAAACCAAATTGTTCTGGAGAGATGGTGGCAGATGATACAAACCCTAAACGGTTAGCCATTATTTTAGTTAAAATTTTTGTATCCATGTTAGTTAAAGAAATGGGGCGCCAGTTGGCTAAGTCTAGCTTGTCCCCTTTCTTGAAGAGTGTGACGGTGAAGGCCTCTTGTCCTCCTGGTAGAAGGCGCGTTTCTAGAAGGCTCTGGTTAAGGGAGGCAAGCAGCAGTGGGGATATATATTTAAAGTACTTTTTGTAGAATTCATATGGAATGCCATCTGGGCCAGGGCATTTTCGATTTGGTGCACCGCAGATAGCTGTCCATAGTTCATTTGGAGTAATCAATTCATTAATTCTGGGTATTGGAAAGCAGTGCGGATGTGAGTGCTGTCAAGAAATTTCGCCACTTTGGCCAGCTGAATTGGATCAGATTGGTATAGCTCAGAGTAATACTTTTGTATTTTGATTGCCACTTCAGCTGGCATATCCGTGACGGAATCATCCAATCTCCACACCTGTGTGCAGGCCACACTCTGGCGCAGTGCAAAGAATTTTCTAAAAAAATATGCAGCGCACTTGTCGCCCTCTGTAATGCATTTGGCTCTGTACTGAACAAAAACCTGATGTTTGTGTTGCCTTTCAGGTGCATTGAGGTGGGCAGCTGCTTCCGCCCACTTCCGGCCCCATGCAGGGCTGTAGCCTGTGGCTGGGATGTTGGATTCCAGGTGTGCCAACTCTGCCAGAGTGCGCGAAATGACAGTCAATGTAGCTTGTGAGCATCAGGAGGAGAGGTGGTGAGAGTGTTGGATGGTATCCTCTTTGAAGGCTGACCATGTAAAAATTGGGTCCGCGCAAAACGGTGTAACAAACTCTTTTGCCAAAGTTGCTGATTCCACCCAAGTGGAAAATCCTGGTGACGCAAGTTCGTGAGGTGGAGTTTGCACCAATGTGGGGCCTTAGCCACTGTGACAGGTAAGTGGTAGGTTATTGAGACCAGCCGGTGGTTGGAGAATTCAATTTTTATTGTTTGGAAGTGGGAAATGTGAGATTGAAGTTTTGCCAGTGTGAGGATAAGGTCAATGCGGGTCATGGACCTTAATTGGCCGTTGTGGACGTGGGGGTGCATCATGTTTTTCGAGCAGTGGGGCTTGCTACAGCAGTGCGCCTATTGACCCAAGGGTGGCCTTTAGAACGCAAAGTTCTACGTGACCCTGGGGGTGTGGGAGGAGGAGGGCCAATGGTCCATAAGTGAGTTTACCCAACAGTTCATGTCACTGACTACAAAAGGGTCAGGGGGTAATGGAAGGGATTTGACCAATGAGAAAGTTTCCCGACGCTCTCATGCACAGATTGGGGCATAGATGTTGATGATAGCGTGCGCCACGTCAGCCCACAAGAAAGTGACAATGAGGACTCAGCCATTGAGGAAGGATTCTGACAATAAAAATTTAAAAAAATTGTTTTTAAAACTAGCACCCCACAGTGCTCTAACCAGAAGGATAGGGAAGGGAGTATCATGGTTTTCCAAGCATCCTCAGAACCTCACAGACAGTGGGACTCCTGGATGGCTAGGATGTTCAGGGGTAAATTTTTTTGTAAAGAACTCAGTTTCCTAGCCCGGGATGGCGAGGCCTTGAGTCTGGCAATATTCAACGTCCCTAAAGTGAAGGTTTCCCCCATCACACCTTAGGTGTGAGGGGGTGGGCACCCGGGCCCACTAGCCTCCTCTAGATCCCCATGGGCCTTCATGGCAGCACAGGTGTTTGCAGCAACACTATCGGAAGTTTTGTTAATTTTAGCAGAAAGATTCGCATTGGCTTTTGCCTTCACTTTTTGTTTCCCTGACATTAAATGAATTTTATTGTGGTGCAGATGAGTTTGGTGCACCAACGTTCATGTCAAAAAAAAAAATTTCAGGTAGGTTGGAAACCAAGTCAGTTTCAACTGAGGCTTGGTTGCAAAGGTTGAGTGAGATCAAGTCACCCATCAGATCCTCAGATTGGGTGGCCTAACTGGCATGGGCTTCCCAATATGATTGGTTGAGGGATTCCCAAGTTGCTTCCGCTGTGAAGGTTTCAATGTCTTACTGGAATTAGGAGTGTGGGATAGCGGTGTTGACTTTGGCCGCTTCCTTGGCTGGCCCTGCGGGCCTGTTTGGCCTTCTTCCACTCTTGAGGGGAGATAGGATTTACTAGTAGGTAGCAGCCTTGTGCTCCCCATGGGAAAGCCTCTTTGGTGCTGGTGGTTGGTTTGTAGTGCGCCTCTCCGCTGGCCATGGCCGCTGAGGGGTGCTCTTGGAATGTGATGCCCTCCTTGGTGGGGCATGCATGTGCCTTATGGCCAAACGCATCACAGTGGGTGTAGATGGGGGTGCACTATCTACGGTTACCCAGAAAGGGTGGGTGGTATGCCCTTTGATATTGATATATGTGGAGTGCGGGATCTGGGTTAGGTCCTTCACGATCTCCTTGGTTGGAGTCAGAACTGAAATGGCTTTTCCAGTGCACAGGTGTGGCATCAGCGTAAAGTGTTGCATCTTAAAGGATTGTATTTCGCCATATATGGTGAGACCATCTTTCAGGTGCTGCTCCAGAATGGCGCGTTTGACTGTAGTGGGCAAAAAGTTGAACGTGAGGAAAATTTGGTTAGATTTTGTCCATCTGGTGCATTTGGTTTCGATGATCTGTTGCCCTTCAGGGAGGTCAATCACTATGCACACCACAGCAGCTTCGTCTGCTGCCTCCTTGTTTTCAAAACCAAGGTCCAGCCAACCACATGACATGGAGTGAGGTGCGATGTACACCACGGTCAGGAAAAAAGTGTGTACATCCCCACAAAATTTTTCCCATAACGCTGTTTGTTGGATGTCCAGAAACACCCAGACTCCATATTCCACCAACGAGAGTGGTTGGGAGTGTGGCGTGTTGATGTACTGGTTGCATCGCGCTTGCCAAGTGAGGATTTCCAAGGAAATAGTGACCACCAGTTTTTTATTCTTTTCTATTCCGCCAGTTTCTCCGGGGTTTTTTTGCACATTGGAGGTCATGGGCCTACCACCTGTGCCTCTTACCTTACTTGCCCAACTGCTCCCTGACATGGGCGCAGACTAATCTCCTCTGTGAGATTATCAAACTATATTCAGACTTGAATTGAATAGGTTGCAAAAGTGATTGCAATGAGAGAGAAAAGTTTTTTAAGAAAAGGTAAATAAAGCGCCACCCATAAAGGATGGTGCAAAGAAGAGCCCACGCAAGGATGGCATGCATTTGGTGAATTTGGACCTCCTGGAGGTCAGCAAACATGACTAATAAATGCACATAGATAAAAGTTAAAATGATTGGGTTTTTTAATACAAGATGACCAATGAGGAAAGTTGGTCTTGTGGAATCACAATTAAGCACTGGGTAAGAGTTGTCAATTGGTGGAAGTGGTGCTAAGCCTAGGTGAACCAATACACGCATGATACCATCAGCCAGGGTCCTGTAACTTAAGATTGTCCAAACTAAAGCTATATATTGCAAATTGACTTTTCCTGACTTAGCAATATTATAAATGGAATGGGTTTCGAATCCCTGTTCCTCCAGTAACCATAAAAAACTGTCAGAGTTGAGAACGTAGCTGATGCATTTTAACGCCCTGGCTGTAATGCCAGGATGAGCATCACGCATATCCCCAAGACCAACTTGGGCATATATCACCTGTACCCAGCGATGGTCCAGGGTATGTTACAAGCCAGGAAGGCCTTAACTTGACCTTTTTAGCCTTTTGGCTTACAGCCTTGTCCTTACAGCCTGTCCCCTCAAATATGTCGAATAGCCATGACAGTTCAGAATAAATGGTACACATACATCAGACCCAGCGAATGAATGAAACTAATAACAGAAGCGCACATGTATGTCAACTGTGGGAAATTTCAGAAGATGTTGGCCTGCCTGGAGGAGAAGTTCTGCTGGAATCCATGTCCAATGAGATTCACCAGGCTTTAGAACTGTGTATACCTTGCACAAAATTCCGTCTGTTGGAGAGACCCTTTGAGTTTACCCCAATCCCACCTACATCCCTGTTCAGTAACATGTCTATTGATATGGTGGGACAGCTTCCAACCGCCTCCAGTGGATCAAAGTTCCTAATTGTAGCCATTGACCACTTTAATAAGTGGGTTAAAGCCTCCACATTTAGATGTACACCACAAACCTAACTGCTCAATTCCTCTACAACCAAGTTATAACCATAAATGGATACCCCCAAATTTTGCATTTAGATAATGGGAAATTTTTTATATTATATGTAATGAGAAAACTAATGGACTTATTTGGAGTGAAACAAAAATTTACCACACTACACACCATCTTCAAACAATAGCATCAAGCAAGTGAATGGAACCTTAGGACAGATACTGAAGAAGACGGCCCTCAATTATAAGTGAAAAATGTGATCATTTGCTGCCATCCATGCTGTTTGCATACAAACTTAGTGTAAGTCCTGGGGAACAACCCCTGCGGGTAAATTGGAAGATATTCCAATTTTGGACCAAGTAGGGGAAGAAGTCAATGGCTGTTTCCCTCATCACCGTGGGAGATTTAGCCTATGTGATAAATAAGAGGTGGGTGGCAACGTATCCCTGAAGGTCACATAGTTTTCCTCCAATCTAACCACTCATGAATTAGTACAGAAAATTCAGGGTGTGTGGGGGGAAGTGGTGGCGGCCAGGTGATCTCCTCCAGCTGGGGTTGGCAGAAATTACTCCCCTCGGTGAGTTATCTCAAGTGGTTTGTTCTGCTGATAGTGGTAAATTGGAACATGCTGAAAATAAACTGAGTAAATAAATTTTGGTTGTGGAAATTCCAATATGCCATGGCCCTTTGTCATCAAAAACCCTGAGCACATTCCTGATAGGTACAGGCTTTATAAACCCCTTTCCAACACAGTGGGACCAGCTATATGTGGACTGGTAATGGGAACCCCTAGTCACCCGCTGAAGGAAGCAATGCCAATCTGCTAATAAAATTTAGCTCAGGAGGGTAAGTTGGTGGCAAAGTTTGAGCGTGAGTAAGCTGGTAAGGCCAGAATTATTCTGGCATTAAAGAATTTTGGGATGACAATCCACCGCAACAAAAAAAATAAAACTATTTGTGATGGTGAGTAGAATTGTTCAAATCTCCAAATTGTTTATGAGCTTATAAGACAGTGGACCCCAACAGGTTCCGCTGTCACACAATTTCTCTTCCTTTCCATCATTTTGAGGTTAAATAATATTCTTTAAGTTTCCAAATTTATTGGTGAGTTATAGAGTTCTATTGAAAACTTAATGACAATGATTTCTCATTCTGGATATCCCTGGCTAGTCCTCGTTGCTGTTTTTTTTTTTTATGTCCATTAGTATCAATGATATACTTAAGGTATTCTGTATGAGGTTCTGGGTGTTCACTCACCTAGAGTACAGGCCAGTCTTATTATTATCAGCATGCTCCATGACATAGTGAAGTGACCTCAGTTTTGGTCTGATCCACCCTTCTCAGTAGAAAGGGTGCTTCAATTTTTGTGTCATAGGTGGATGACCTGTTCTTCTGCTCAAAAACTTTCCCCCTATTATTTATTTTCTCATCACCCTGACAGTGATATGTTCTCCTCCTGGCCCATGTGTGGAATGGTTAGGGACCACTTGTTCTCCACAGGCAGACCAGCTTTAATGGCTTGCAGGCGTGGGGGTGTTGATCATCCCTGCAGCCATTGTGCCACCTCCTCAACCCGCTGTTTTGTGTTCAGGGGAGCTTATTGGGGCGGTTAATTCAGATGCTCTGGGGAAACTGACACATAAATCTGTTGGTGCCTTTGTTGATGACAGGTCATCAGTCAGAGGTGGATGTGGCCTATGTGGCCAGTGCCACTGTTTCCTCTAATGAGGGTTCTTCAGAGGTCAGTCCAGTGGATACCTCGTTTACCCCAGTTATGTCTCGCGCAGTGCTTAAGAACCAGATCAAGGTTATTTTATGTTATCAGTACAAATCCAGTTGGGGTCTTATGTGGTATCTGCAGAGGCTCTCCTGGACATGGTGCAGCCAAGAACTTCATGAGCTTGCAGACTGCTCAGGATTTGGATCTGGAGCATGAAAGCAATTCTTCAGTATTAATTGCATTGTAAGCCTAAATGACAAGTTATGTGATGTGGCATCACTTACCCTTTTTGGTGCATGAGTATGGTTTAAGTGATCAGTTCACTGCTGTGCCAGACTTTTTATATCATTTTATTATTGAGGATGGGTGGTGGCAGTTGTCAGGCCATGGGGGAGCAACTTCAACCAGCGCCTGTAATTATACAGGGCCTCAAAGCCCCCACCGAGTTAATAGGCCAATAAGGCCCTAAGTAAAGCTAAAATCAGAAAGAGATTGCAAAAGACAGTCCTTTATTAAAATGATCAAGGTATTTATAGGACCTTGATGTATTGGGAATGGGAAGATTCAGCATTGATTGCCAAAACTGATTAAATAACTAAATATTATAAGGGGATTGGGATCATCCTCAGCATTAGTCTCTGGTGAACCTAAAAGGGTGAATTGATTGTGTTGGCGTTGGATGGTAATTCCCCATGGTCCTATTTAATTTTTTGGCATCCTCAACATTAATTGCTGGTGCTGAATTTATTATTAAAATTTTTTAATTAATTATTGGGGTCAATCCCCAATACTTTGGATTGGGCTTACCTCAAGTTATGGAGAGCCCAATCCAGCATATGCCATAGGTGGGCTTCAACCCCTAGTCTGGGCTTCCCCCAATAAAGGGAAAATCCCAACATAACCCCCTCCAAGCCTCAGCTAAGGGTTGGAGCCAATGTGGGGTCATCAGTGCTGGGGCCAGCATTAGGAGGAGGTCCTGACATCAGGATTGACACCCATAATTGATGCTGTGGCTGGCATTTGGAGGAGTTCCCAGCATTAGGATTGACACCTGACATCAGTGCTGGGGCTTGCATTGGGAGGAGGTTACAGCATCAAGATTGACACCCAGCATCAGCACTGGGGTCGGCATCAGGGATCAAACCCCAGTAGCCTGGGTGGGTAAGCCCAGGCTAGTTTTGGGGGGCCCTTAGTCCCCCTCATCCTGGCTTGCCCTCTTGGGGAAGGGGCCAGGGTATCCTGGGCTTCTCTGCCCAGTATTCAGAATCAGATCAGCTGGGGGACCTCCCTGACTGACCCTACCACTTCTAACCTGGATTGCCTTCTTTGGGGGAGGGGACAGACCAGGTCGTACATCCTGGGTTGTTTAGGCCCATGGTATATGCCTCAGGCCAATGGCCTCAGCTGCAACCGCCCCTCCTCTTTTCCTCAGATTAGCTCTTGCGGGGAACTCAGGGGCACCTGTCAGGGAGCACCACTTGTCAGGCCATGGGGGAGCAACTCCAACCCATGCCTTTAATTAATCAGGGCCTCAAAGCCCCAGCGAGTTAATAGGCCATTAAGGCCCTAAGTATCTAAAATTAGAAAGAGATTACAAAAGATGGTCCTTAATTAAAATGATCCTTGAGGTATTTATAGAACCTTGATGGATCAGGAATGGGAAGATCTAGCATTGATTGCCAAAACCGAATATATAACTAAATAGTACAAGGGGATTAGGATCATCCTCAGCATTAGTCTCTGGTGATCCCAAAAGGGTGAATTGATTGGGTTAGCATCAGATGGTAATTCCCCATGGTCCAATTGATTGTTTGGCATCCTCAGCATTAGTCGCTGGTGCCAAATTTACTATCATTAATTTATAATTAATTATTAGGGTCAACCCCCAATACTTTGAATTGGGATTACCCCAAGTTAATGGGGAGCCCAATCCAGCATCCGCCCATAGGTAGGCTGTGACCCCTATTTAGGGCTTCCCCCAATAAAGGGAGAATCCTGTTAGCGGTGGAAACAGGTAAGTATTGATATGGAGCCCAATATATTGTTATTTGCAAACCCCATGTGTGTGGCAAGTTTCCCCTTACTGACATGTTTCCCCTGCTAGAGAATTGAAATCAATGTTTCAACTCCTTCCCTCACAGCGCTTCTGGCAGATTTCCTGCTTGCTTGACCCAGTTCCAGGCCATTTTTGATATGGAAAAGGCTAACCGCTTTCCCTCCCACTCTGAGTATTATCTGGACTTCCATATGATTGTGAGTGAGGTTGACATCAATTGTCCCTTGTATTCATATACTGATCAGGAGGACAAGGCCCTGGAGGTGTGGTTGGATGACATGCTCATAATAGGTTAGGTGTTCAAGAAGATGTCTCATATTGCATATTCCTTAGATTTTTCTCAGAAGGCTTATGGTACGTTGCACCCCTGCGTTGACTACATACATTTAAAGAATTCACTGTTCTTGATCCCTATCCCCTTCCCCTCAAGCAAACAATTAGCCAGGCGATTGCAAAATCCCAGGTTTTTGAAACTCAATCTTGTGAATGTGTTCAACCAGATCTTGGTGGAAGAAATTCAGAAGTGGCTTGCAGCATTGTATCAGAAGAGAGACTTTTCATTTCTATGTAATGCTATTTGGCTTAAAAAATGCCCAGGCTACATTCCAGCAGATGATCAACAATATGCTAGGAGATCTTTGGTTCTCTTGTGTGGTAGCATATATTGACAATATTTTCATGTATTACCTCACTCCCAAGCATCATGAGAAGGACCAGGAGGCGGTGTTGGCTGCGCTGCACAAGGCTGATCTTTATGTTAACCCTCCAACTTTGAGTTTATCAAGTATGAGGTTACCTTCCTAGGTAACTTGGTCCTGAAGGATAGGTATGCAATTCCTCCCAGAAAGCTTAAGGGCATCCTC
Source organism: Massospora cicadina (assembly GCA_022478985.1). NCBI lineage: Eukaryota > Fungi > Entomophthoromycota > Entomophthoromycetes > Entomophthorales > Entomophthoraceae > Massospora > Massospora cicadina. The sequence continues at coordinate 31,434 of JAKSZP010000085.1, read as the reverse complement.
TCGTGGCCCACCCTCACCACCCAAAAGCAGTTTCAACCTTCCTGGGAATTATTATTTGAAGAAATTCTCCCCCAACTTCTCGCAGTTGGCCATGTGCTGCATCCTCTGATGGGGAAGTTTGTTCCATACTGTTGGACAGTGGAATTCCAACTAGCGTTTAATGCTATCAAAGAGGCGTTTGTGACACCGCCCATCCTCAAACATTTTGATCTCAACAAGACTTTTATCATGGCATGTGATGCATTGTCAGTTGCCATGGGCGCAGTGTTGCTTCAAGAGAAAGATGGATTAGAACATCCAGTTACTTATTTTTCATGTAATTTCGCTTTGTCTAACAGTCCTGGGCCATTTAAAAAAAGGAGTTGGTCACCATTGCGTGGTTGATTATGCATTAGTGGTACCTCCTACAGGGTGTGCAACTTGAAGTAACTGTGCAGATGGACCATCAGGCCCTCATGTATTTCTGGAAACCACAGAATCTGGCACATTTCCAGGCCTGGAAATATCATGACCTCTGTAGCTTTGATTTTTGGTATAAATTTTTCAAAGTTTCTCTTAATGTTCTCCCTGAATTGTTGAGTCACAACCCATCCTTGAGTCTGGAAGAGGAGGAAGGTCAGGACCTAACCATGGTAATTATTGTAGCCAAAATTCTGGCTATTGCTCCTCCCATAATTTCAGTGGCAGAGTTGGTCCTGGACATTCCGTTGGTCACTCAGGTATTGGTGGGTCAAATGTTCTGCATTGAGGGGTTGGACCTGATTAATCAACTGGGGCTTCTGGTGCATCAGTAGAGGCACTATTATCTGGTGGAGAACGCATTTTTGTTCATATTTTGAGTGTGAGTTTCGTCCCTAATCCATGACAAGGTGATTTGGGTGAACCATGACCCTCCAGCAGTGGGCCATCCAGGTAATAATATGCTTTGACTTGATGAAGAAGACATATAACTGGCCGGGGATCTCCAAGGACATCCTGGCGTGGATTAGAAGTTGCATAACGTGCACACAGGAAAAGTCTGATCATTAGAGTCATAATGGGATTCTCCATCCCCTGAAGTAGGTTGAGGGTCCATGGACCTCAGTATCTGTTGATTTCTTTATAGAGCTTCCCAGTTCTAATGGGTTTAATAAATTATGGTGGTGTATATTGCTTTACCAAGTTCACCTTGTATATCCCCTGATCTTAATTTATCACCTCCAAGTAAACTGCCTAACTCTTTGTTTGGCACATCATCTCAATGTTTGTGTTGCCACAGGAAATTGTAAGTGGCTGGGTGCCACAGTTTATAACGTTTTTGGTTGGCCCTCTTGGGTATCTTAACATTAAGCAATTTTGCTTCACCACACATCATATCCAGTCTAATGGGAAGACAAAGCAGGTAAACCAGATTCTGGATCAGTATCTTCAGTTTTACATCATCGCACATAGGATATCTGGGCAGATGACCTTCCCCTAGCACAGTTTGCATATAATAATACCTCCCATGTGTCTACTGGGTTTTCCCCAAATGGGGCCACAATAGATTATAACTCCATTTTTTCCCCAGGCCTGTTCCTTCATCCAGAGCTCCCAGCTGTGGTGGAACATGCGCAGAAATATGGAGTACCTGTCATGGTCTGATGACATAATAGAGGTTACCAACTGCAAGGATAAAACTAGTCATCAGGAGGCCAAAAAGGTGAAGTTGGCAGTCCTTCCTCACCTCAAGCACACTCTAGACCAGCGCTGGGTTCAGGCCAGGTACACCCAGGTTAGCCTAGTGGACGTGCGCAATGCTCAGCCCTGTGTGCAGCCAAAAGCATTAAAACGAACTAGTTATATTGTTAGTGGTGATGGTTTGGTCTGATTGATTGGTGAACGTGGTTTTAAAACCAGTTCAATTTTTCAAATTTCAAAACTGGGTCAGCCATCTTTGTAATCTATCACTTGAGTTCAGTCAATCTCAAGATTTTGCACCCTGGCCAATGGAAGCGTGCGCTTATTGATGCACAAAGGCTTAGCACCACTTCCTCCAATGGATAATCCCCCCCAATTGCTTAGATATGTTTCATTGAGACCAACCTTTCTTGTTGGTCAACTTCTTATAATAAACATTTCCCGTTATATTACGTTTTTTATTATGGTTCCTTGGGTGAACCTGTGTGCAGACCTCTTCAAGGAGGCCTCCAACAACGTAGTCCATTCATTTTATTACAATTAACAAAAGTTTCTGATGAATCATTGGGCAGCCCTGGTCCCCTCCAGATCGAGGCACCCAAGCCTCCTAGCACCAATTTACACTTGTTCATGGACTCCTTTTTGGAGTCTACCCAAGTTTTATTTCTTGGTTATCTTATCCTGTATAAAGTATTGTACACCCTTGCCCTGGGTTCCTTCTGCTCTGGCACCCTACACGATGCCCTGTTTCCTGTTCTACTAATGGCTAGTTCCTTGGAGGTTTGGGTGTGCATCCTGAACCACCTCTCTGGGAATGAGTGAGCTACAGATACTCTCTTAACAGTACCCAACCCCTGGCCTGGGAACATCTGACCAAAGTCATCAGCAATTACAAGTAGTTCAAAGATTGGAAGAAGCTTCCTGCCCATGAAATCACAGCGGGTTTCTCAGTCATGCTTAATATGTGCCACCTGCAGATGAAGGTGTCCTCACGGAAGTTCAAAAGTAAATCCTTGGGTCCTCATGTAGTCAAGGAGGATTTGGGTAATGGGGCCTTCCAGTTAGCCCTCCCCACTCTTTGGAAACAGCACCCCATCTTACATGCTCCCCAATTGCCCCCATTTAAAGGCACGCCTCCCATGGATCTGAAGCCAGTGGGGATCTAAAATTCAGATAAATGAAGGTGGATGCTATCCTGGCATCTCATCATTTGTGTTGCTTGGTGCAGTACTTGGTGGCATGAAAAGGTTTTCCCTCATATGAGAACGGCTTGGTGAGTGCTCACAATTGTGTGAACTGTCATGAGTTGGTGGAGGCCTTCCAGGTAGTCCATCCAGATGCTCCCCTCCCTCCCCAGACAGTTGCCTCCCTCTTGCAATCAGGCTCCTCAGGGAACACAAGAATGTGGCACTGTTCCAAGTCCTTGGTGGTGGTGCTACCCCTGTTTAAAGAGATAAGGATAATGTAAGTCTTGGAAAGCAACCCCTGTGGTTGAATCAGGAGATATTCCCATTTCAGGCCAAGAAGGAGAAGAAGCTGGAAGCTGTCCCCCTCGTCACCCTGAGCAATTTAGCCATGTGGTAAATGAGTGGTGTATCCCTTGAAGGTCGCGTTATTTTCCCCATGTTAACCAATCATGATTTAGTACAGAGATTTTAAGGTATGTAGTGAGAAGTGGTGGCAGCCAGGGGTCTCCGTCAGCATGGGGTTGATAGCAATCCTTCCCTTTGGTAAGTTGTCTCCATCAGTTCAAGTTCCACCATTAGTGGTAAATTGGAATCCACTAAGATAACTCAACTAAATTGGTTTCAGGCGTGGGAATTCCAATCTGCTATGGCAATTTGTTATCAAAATTCCTGAGCACATTCCTGATAGGTACGGCATAACAAACCCCTTTCTGACCCAGTGGGACCAGCTGTATGTGACCTGGCCATGGGAATCCCCAGTCACCTCTGAAGGAATTAATGCTGATATAGTAAGCAATGCTGCATCAGGAGGGGAAGTTGGTAGCAAAGTGTGAGCGTGAGTCAGCTAGACAGGCCAGAATCATATAGCATCATAGAATTTTGGGATGGCAATTACTGCAGTAAAAAATTGCAAAACTATCTGTGATGGTGTATAAAATTGTTAAGGTCCCCAATTTGTTTATGATCAAATAAGACAGTGGACCCCAGCAGTTTCCGCTGTCACTCCATTTTTCTTCCTTTCCATCATTTTGGGGTTAAATAAAATTATTAAAAAATTCCAATTTTATTGGCAAGTTAGAGAGTTCTGTTGAAAAATTAGTGACAATGATTTCTATCTTGAGAATCCCTGGATAGTCCTCATGGAATTTAATGGGACCATCTCTTTCTGCTAAGCATCACTTTTCGAAAATCAATTCAGCCTGAAATTTAGCTCCACTAAAGAGATTTACGAAAACTATTAGCAAATATGGCGGGAAACCCCGCAAAAGAACCCGCAGGCTATGCCAAACGAGCCAGCACCACCCCCAAATGAAGCAACCCTCGGTTACCCACCTCAGGGTCAACCAGAATCACCCGCTCTCAAGCAGCAGCCATGAAAGCAGGCACCACTCCCCAACCTGGAGCTACTCCAACTAGCGCCAGTTCACCTGATCGCACTTCTGCAACCTGCACGCCTAACAGCTCTGTGTGCGCTGCCTCCCACCAACCCGCTGGGCCCCCTCCAACCAAGGAGGCCATCACCCACGCTGTTTTAATGGCGTCTGCTCAGTTGAATGCAACTCAGCCCATCCAGACATTCACCTCCCCCATTGTGTCAGCTAATTCAGCCCCATCTATTATTGCTGACGCCGTGTTTCTGGCTCCCTCCATGAGGGGCGATACCCATCTACCTGGCCCCCAAATCCTCAGATGTAAGGTTGGATTAGCCGCACATTCTGGTTCACTAAGCACCAAATTGGGACAATCTACTCTTCCCAATGAGGATTCAAATGGTTCGGATTTTGAAACTTCACACCAGTTCCAATCTCACCCGTCCCATTTAAACCCCATAATCGGCACTTCTCAAGTCAGCACTTTATCTCAATATGCTGAAAACGACCAAATTACCAATCAGCCAATGAGTTTTGCCCACGAAATCACAGCAAATACTCGGGCTGAATTTACCTAAATAGATTGGGATGGTGATGAAACATCTCCCTCCTCCCAATTGGCTGGAGTTAATTCCAATCTGGATGGGACTCCCCAATTTAGCGAGGCCCAACAATCACCTGGCCCCCAAACCCTCAGATGTAAGGTTGGATTAGCCGCACATTCTGGTTCACTAAGCACCAAATTGGGACAATCTACTCTTCCTAATGGGGATTTAAATGGTTCAGATTTTGGAACTTCACACCAGTTCCAATCTCACCCATCCCATTTAAACCCCATAATTGGCACTTCTCAAGTCGGTACTTTATCTCAATATGCTGAAAACGACCAATTCACCAATCAGCCAGTGAGTTTTGCCCACAAAATCACAGCAAATACTCGGGCTGAATTTACCCAAATAGATTGGGATAATGATGAAACATCTCCCTCCTCCCAACTGGCTGGAGTTAATTCCAATCTGGATGGGCCTCCCCAATTTAGCGAGGCCCAACAAACCGCCCCTCAATTTAATATGACGCCAGAAACTGCTGTAACATTCCAGAAACAAGGGAAATCCGCAAACTTGTCCAAACCACCAGCTCACACTCAACCTGCAATTGCAACCCAAAGCAAACACAAACGTACCAAAGGAGCCACTGGGGCGTGGCAAAAACCTCTGGCACTAACGCTACCCAAAGCTGATCCCCGTGAAGTGGCGTTTATTGCTGATGTTAAGAAAAAATGGGCCGAAACTAGAGCGCAAAAAGCTCTACCTCGCTCAACCCTCTCCCACGCAATTCGCCTTTATTATGGGCATAACCTTGTTGAATTCTATACAGAGGATTACTTCTCATACTTTGCAGCGATTGCGGAGACATTCCCAATTAACACCACCATCCATGAATCAGTGGAGGGCCACTACATCGATGTGGGCTTCACTGAAGCTGCCCTTGCTGACCATGCTGCCACCCTCCAGGTCATTATTCCACGCGGATCTCTTCACATCTCCCGCACACGCTCTCACCTGGAGAAAATTTCATGGGTTACTTTTTCCAACCTACCAACGACTGTTGATCCTGAGTCTCTTAAACTGGCACTCCATCGTGGTTTAATGGAGTTTGGGTCTGTTCTTTCAGTGGACTTTAGCGTCTCCTCTTACTATTCTCCCACTCAAAGAGCTCGCACTGCTAGGGCGTCGTTCATCCCCTCCCCCACTGTATCCCGTAACATTGAGGTTATTCCTCGTGTGGCAGTAGTTGGGGCATGCCCTGAGATCTTTTTTGTCGACCCTGATAAGGCGCGCCCCCGGTGTTCATGGTGTAACGCCCTTGGACACTTGTATAGTGGCTGCACAGCTCGAAAACAAGCCCTCTTAGCCACCACCCAGGGGCCTAAACCAGGCCAAAAACGATACCACATGGCTGCAGCAGCAATTCCACAACCCACACAATGGGTTCCCGTTCAAGACCTGTCCCCTGAGGCCTTACGCCTAGCAGTTGAAACAGCTAACCCCACTATTGGTGTGGGATGCCTTCGCGCTCATGACCCCTTCCAATGGGCACCCCCTCCAATCTCCCAGAGTCAACTCCCTCTTTCACCAAGCGCAAGGCATCTCCCACAGGGTGCCCCTCGTCAGCCACCCCCACTCAGGGCTCCGCGGCACCCCCACCAACCTCCACCAGCGATTTATCGCATCAGCCCTCAGCTCCCAATGGAGCTATGCCCACCAGCATGGACTGGCAACTCGCGGCCTGCGGTAGAAGTGCCACCTCAAAGAGTCCTACCCCAACCCCACAGTCCATTTCGCGCGGATCCTTTGAAGTGTTGGAGGAAGTGAATATGGACTCAGACTCATCAAATGGGGACACCGCGGAGGTCACCATTGAGCACCCTCAGGTCCTTCCCCTGCAACGGAGCGGGGGCAGCATCCTAGGCTGGCTTACTGGGTCCTCCGCCCCCCCACCCTCTCCTTCCCCTTAGAACCCTCGACGCTCCTCACGGATTGCAGCTAATAGTCAAGCTAAAGGACTCAAAACTAGCCGCCTCACAGCAGCAGGTTTAAGCGCTGGCAACCCCCAGGACATGGAGGGGAACAGCTATGAGTCCCCATGGCAGCACCCTGGCCCTGCAATCCATCAACGCAAATGGGTTGCGGGACTTTAAGCGGAGAGCCCGCCTCCTCTGAAACTTCAGGTCAGCACAAATTGACATCGCTGCTGTCCAGGAGCCCCATATCCTCCCCCACGAACAATCTGCATGGAATGAACAGTTTGGAGGCAACTCCTTCTGGACAAACCATGCCGCCCTTATTGTTTTGAATCCCTGGGTTAAAACCCATTCTTTTTCACAATATCTAGGTGGCCGCCTCATACTGGCCAAACTCACCACTCCTGACTTCTCCTTCTTCGCTGCAATCATCTACCTGCCTAATGCAGGTCAGGAGCAAAATTGGCTCTTGGAAGAGCTCCTCCAACTCAATCTCCCACGGAATACAGTCCTCTTAGGAGATTTCAACACAACCATAAGTCGCGTCCGTGACTCTTACCCCCTGCAGCAAAGGAATGCCCTGGATCAAGTCGCCTCCAGGATTTCCTTCGCCTGAGTGGCTTTATAGATGCGCTTCCACCCTCCGCGTCTGGCCTAGGTTGCATGACTAGGATCCAGTATGATGGAGGAGCTTTCCAGTCAGCGTCACGCATAGATATGGCACTGATTGGCCCCCTGCTAATTGGCCGCGTCTCCTCTCCCATCTCTCGTGACAACCATCTGAGTGATCACAGGTCACTCACCGTTGTCCTCACCACCACACTTAGACCGTCGCATAGGTTCTGGCCTAGGGTTGCCCCAGCTCTTCTCAACAACCCCTTCACTAAGGAGAAGCTGTCTATGACCATCTGGGAGACTCTCACCTCCCCCCACCCCACCTGCTTGACCACAAGGCTAGATGGGCGGTGACCAAGGAGGGCATCACCCGCGTTGCTTACAACTGTGCCAAAGCCCAGATGGCTGCAGCTCGCGCCAGAGTCAAAAGGGCGGAAGCCAGAATCAGACATCTAGAGCGAAACTACCAGCCTTCTCCCTCTCCCAGATGGTTGGAAGACTGGGAAGCGGCGCAGGAAGCACTCCGCTTGGAGCTCACACTGCAGGAAGAACGGGCAGCAAACTTTACAACATCTCGTTACTATGCTCAATGGGAACGCCCCACCCGCTTCTTCTTTCAGAAACAGAAATCCCGGTCAACAGCACAGGATATTACTGCACTGAAGATTGGCACTACAACCACTTCAGATAAGGAGGAAATCACGCAGGAACTACACCGCTTCTACTCCAGCCTCTTCCATGCCACCCAGGTGGACCCATCTGAAATCCAAGACTTCCTGTGGCGGGCTCCAGAGCCGCCCATTGACCCACGGGCTGATGAGGCTCTACTGGCGCCTATTTCCATCCAGGAGGTGATGGAAACCCTTCTGAAATCCCCACGGCTTAAAGCCCCAGGCCCAGACGGAATACCCTTTGAGGTGTACCTTCTGGAACCTGCAGTGATAGCCAGAACCCTCCGCGACCTCTTCGCTGCACTCTTGGTGAATGGCGAGGTCCTCCCCGACTCCAGAGGCTCAATCACGACCCTCATTCACAAGAAGTCAGACCGTGAGAACCTGGCGAACTGGCGCCCCATAGCGTTGATCAACACAGACCACAAGCTCTTCATGAAGCTTCTGGCCAACCGCATCACCAAATGGGTGTCACCTCGCCTCTCCCCATCCCAGTACGGTTTTATTCCGGGGAGGTCGTTATGGGACAACTATAATGACCTTCACGTAACTTTGACTGCTAACTCTCGTAAGGTGAATGGCTTTGTGGCTCTTCTGGATATGGAGAAAGCATATGATCGGGTAGCCTGGAAGTATATTGATGCTTCCCTGGCCCGCTTCCATCTCCCACCCGCAGCTAGGCGCTGGATATCAGCGCTCTATGACCAGCTCCACACCAGAGTCCTGGCGCCAATGGGTTTTACAGTGGCAGTACCAGTTGGACAAGGTCTCCGGCAAGGGGACCCCCTGAGCCCTATCCTTTTTAACATCACCCTTGACCCCCTCTTGGCCTCCTTACAGGACAAGCTAACAGGGATTCTGGTCCCAGGTAAAGCCCCCACACGCACCATGGCATTTGCAGATGACACTGCCATTGCATTTGGCTGCCCTGGGGATGTTGCCCTCGCTGCTGTGACCATTGAGAGGTACACCAAGGCGTCCAACGCCATGGTCAACACCTTCAAGACAACAGTTGTACAGGTCGGCTCCCCCACCTTCCCCCCACCATTTGGTATTGAACCTGAGCGCGGTACCTTCCGTCACCTGGGCGTTCTCACCAACCAACAAGGAGTTGCGCTAAAAGACAATGAGGACTTGCTCCTTGCAGCAGTTAACTCCAGGATTGCCAGCTGGAACCGGCGGCACATCACCCCCCAGGGTCAAGCTCTGACGGCCAATGTGTTCCTCCTCTCCAAAGTCTGGTTCCTAGCGCACGTCTGCCCATTCACAGATGCCTTTTATACGCGGCTCAATGTACTTCTCCGCTGTTGGATCTGGGGCTCAAACCATCCACCAATGGCCCTCTCAACCATTGCCTGACCCTGCAATGAAGGGGTCCTAGGGCTTCTGGACACGCGATCCCACGCCACCACAATCTTCCTGAAGTTCCTATGGCCAATTGTCTGCTGGGACGCGACCCCCATGCCCCAATGGGCGCCCGCCCTCCGCCAGTCAGTGTCAGCAGCTCTGGGTCTTCCTAGAGCATCTCTAACCTCATCAGGGAGTGGCTCACAAACCACCCAGGCCATCGCCTAAAACCATCCTCATCCCCCTACTAGAACCAGGCTCTCCTTGCCCTGAAACGAGTAGGCGCGCGGATCCACCATGCCTTCCCATACAGAAGGGAAGGCCCTGGCCTCAGCCCACGTCGCCATGCAATTGTGCACAATGGACAAGTTGTCACAACTCGCCTCAACCCCCAAGATCGTCCTCCCATCCGCCCAAGACTCCTTGAGCTCCTCCCTCCCTCCGTGAGATTTGACCTTAAGGAATTGTGGAAGGACGTCTATCACCCCATCCTGTCAGCAAAGGTGTCCAACACCTTATGGAGGGCGCTCCACTGTTCATACAGGACAGGGGACCGGACTGGCCCTACCTTCCAGCACCGAAGCTGCCCCCGCTGTGTGGAGCCTATTGACTCCCACCTCCATCGTTTTTTCACCTGTCCAGGTGTCGCCACATTTTGGCCAAAGGCCCGCGCGCTCCTCCATGCTCAGCCCTGGTCTGGACACCCTGTGCAAGACCTCATGTTTGAGCAGACATTGCCTGGTTGCCACCGACCCCTCCGTGTCCTCGCCTATGCCACAGCCATCTGGACCATCCATAACTCCTTCCTTCATGCTGCCTTTGACCAGCAGGTGTGGACCCTTCCACACATGATCACCCACTTTCAGGTACACTTTGAGATGGCCCTGAAGGTCTGCACTATGTCGCCAACCCTCCCCCGCTCAGTTGTCACTGCAGCATGGCTCTGGCGCGCAAACCCCCTCCCTTTCTCGATGCCTCCTCCCTCCCTTCCCTCGCCTCAGGCTCTTAGGAGCCCAGGCGTAATTCGTTAACCTCGATGAATCCCCCTTGGGTTGGGACCATCTAGTACTAAAAAAAATGGATAGTCCTCATGGCTGCTTTTTTAATCTTTTATCTATCAATATGGGTGGCTGTACCAAAGATATACTGGCTGGAGTTCTGGGTGTTCACTCACCTGGAGTTCCAGGCCAGCCTTAGTATTATCAGCACGCTTCATGTCACTTAGCTACCACTGGGTGATTGGGGTGTCCCCTTTAAAAGGCCCTGTATGGGTGAGAAGCAGCAATGCCAACCTTGGTGCACTGATTTTTACCATGGACTAAAAGAACCTGCTTCCTGGAAACTATTAGCAAGAACTATCAGATGAACTATCAAAATACAACTGGAGGCCTTAAACAACATAGGGATGATCCCCCAAAAGTCAACATTAGGGTCAGCAATGAGTAAGGCTACCAAAGTTCAGCCTAAACAATAAAGTACTGTTTTATCACTTATGGAAGGGAAGCCAGATAAGCTGCAGCCATATGGACTAGTCCTGCAACTGTCTTAGAAAAAGGAGGGGATGAATAATCATTCTGGTGCAATGATACTAACTTTGTATTTAAATGAGTAAATGCATTGCACCTAAGGTCACTAATCCAACCTCATCTTGGGAGAGAAAGTGTCACAGATGAGGTCAAGAGGGCACCCTCAGAACATTCCTTAACTTTCAAATGGACAGAGTGTAATACTAAACTGGTGTAGTTACAGGCAACTTACCCACCATGGATGAATTGGATGACCCCCTTTTATATTTTTTGGTCAACCCAAAAAATTGTAAAGCGCTCAGGATGACCTCATGCAAAATAACTTGATACATTATTCTCAAGAAGATTTATCCAATGAAGATAATGAAACCGCTGAAATTAACTATTGGTTTTGACCCCCCTCTATACCTTTGTGGGAGGCAAAATAATTTGAAATTTGCTAATAATGAGTTGACACAGCCAAATTACCTCAATGAGAACAAGAAAACTTATTGACTAAATGTTACTAAAAGTGGCAATCAAATTATTTTTAATAATCACTTGAAAGCCTGATTTGAGGCACATTAGAATGCGCCTTTTCATGTATATGAAATAAAAAAAAATCCTATTACCAAATTGGGTAATGAATCAATAACATAAGGAAAAGCTATAGCTCATAACCCAGAAGTGTGGACTGATCAAAGGACCTCTGGACATCCAGGTTTAGGGGTAATCACCATGAGAAGGAGCTCACAGGTACTGGAATTAAGCAAAAGAGAGAAAGCAACTAAAGCACAAGTCAGATGCTGCCTGACTATGGGATCATTGTCATGGAAATGGCAGAAGAAGTTTAGACCAGCCTGCCAGTTGGGATGCGTAAGCACCCAAAAAGCAAGCCAGAATGCCAGAGGCATTGCCGCCCAAATGATGTTGTATGGAACTGGGCATTGGGAAATGATGAATCGTTGGTGTAAGATAATAGTAAAGAGCAACCCAAGGACAAATTAAATTGAGGCCGCCCCAGACCCTGGAGGTCTCACTTCAGGGGTGATACCACATGTATGGTTTTGATAAGGTCACCAGTAATCAGGGTAAAATCAACTGGGGAGACAAGGGGGCGGATCCTTGCTTGAAGATGGTGGATATATGGCCATAAGATCCTAGTATATTGTCGATGAAAGTTCATAATGACAGGGTTAAATTGCCAGAAGTATCTAGTTTGATGGATCTAGTTTATGATGTTAGGGGCCATAGTGACCATTAGTACTGGTAAAGCCCATCTGGTATATGGGCTGATGGGCCACCAGAGAAAAGCCATCAGGAATGCGGCCAGAAGGATATCAATAAAATCAAAGCTGATAGTTTTTGGAGGCAAAATTTTATTGTAATGGAAAGGAAGAAAATTGACCAACAATTTTCTCAGTGCAATGCAAATGATTAAATAGGTTAATTGATATGGCACAATCTGGGATCAAGACCCTCAATTTTGACCTAACTGGCGAATTATTTGGGAATGGGGGCAGATAAGTTCACTAGGAACTGACATCAAAGGATTTGGTGGCAGACTGAGTCACTGTTGGTTTGACCTCAAATGCCTAAACCAAGGTCAACTATGTTTATGATGGTTGGCGTGACAGCTTTTAGCCCAACAAGCAGTGGGAATCCTCCAAGGCCACCCCACGTAGGGGTGGTCCCAATTGTTTGAGAACAGGTTCAGGATGCCCAACCTGCCCGTGCCTGGTTGCTGGGCCATTCATTTGGTCAAAAGTGTTGCATCAGCTGCAACACCCAATTTGCTGGCAGGGAGCTTTGAACCCTTGTCAATGATGTCTGATGCTACTACCTGCACGTCAGGGATCATCCCCAACAATTTTGGGAGGGGGTTAATTTTCATGATCATGGTGTAAGCCAAATCAAAATCTTTGGCAATTCTGGCTGATAAATCAGTCTTTATCCCTTTTTGACTATATGGTATCAGATCATCAGCCATGTTCTCACTCTATTTTGGACTGAATGACTTCATTTTGGAAATCTCAGCGCAAATTTCCCCAATCAATTGTATTAGTTCTGCCAAGGTGAAGGTGGGCACTGGGGGAGAAATTCAAAGAGGAAAGACTGTTACCCAACGCTAGTCTACCACGTGGGCGAGGTCATCCTGGGTGATGAGGGGTACTGCCACCCTCTTTGGTACCTTCTTACTCATAAACAGGAAAATGTCCCAATCTATGCACAGGGGATGTTCCCTGGGACTTACAATCATGAAGATCCCAATATTAGCTACCCTATTTCTAATTTATCCTAAAATTATTATTCATTTAAATTTTTGTTTTTATGAGGTGGTATAAAAATACTCTAATTTTATTTTAATAAAAAACCTTTCCACAGAATCTTAGTTCATCTTTTTTGTTTTACTTATGGTTATAGAGATCTAATTTTCAGTAATAAGTCTGGGATTAGCAATTGAGCAGATTACAGTAACCAGTATGAGATCTTCTCTGAGAACTGTATACTCAATTGCATGGATACTTTGGAGCCAATCTGCCAAGGGAGAGATTGGATAGGATTCCATTGTGTCCTGAGGGCCAAAAATAGATAGAACATGTCAGAGAGTGTCACCAAGTATCTTTTATGATTACAAGCAGTTTAATATTAGAACAATGTTACATTATGTAACATCAGCAGAGAACTTGTTCATGAGGATGATTGTGCCCTTTCTGATGGTTGTCAGGTGCCTAAACTATATATAACAGCTCCCTTTAGCAGCAAGTCAGCCTCATAAGTTAAGTGATCCAAGGTTGGCAAGCTAAAATCAGCTGTCTTCATAAAGTAACACTTGTAACTTTAGATTCATCATGATAAAACAGTTTAGACTTGATATATCTTTGTGCACTTTTTTCAAGTGTACCTATTATTATTGTATTTTTAAGTAAACAAGGCAGGGTAACTTTGGGACAAATATACCACGCCAAGTTTTTTATACTGTGCTGGTTTCAAACCTGTTTCAATCAAAACCTGACCCAGAGTGGAGCAGGAACCACCCCACTATGCTACCACTCTTATTATTCTTGTATTTTAGAACCTATAAAAACTATATTATATTAACAAATAATTTATTTTATGTACAGGAAACTGTTAATTATGATCTAAAATTTTAATACTTTGCAAAATAATATAAATATGTTAATTCTTTTCAGTCAAAATGAAAACATCAAAGAAGTGAATCTAACTACCTAAATCATACTTATAAATTTTTTTCTGTGACTTATAGTTTATCTCAACGTTTATCAATAGGTTTTTTTAGTGAAATTTTATATCAGATAATCTATTAGCATGATAAATATGCATAAATATAAATTTCAGAATTTAGAATGGGCTAAAAGTAAGTGGAAGATGCATCTACTAAACTTTTAGGAAAGTATTATGGTTTCTTTTACTTTACAAAAGATATTTTATTATAAAATGGGAAGTAAAAAACTATAAATCCAATTTTGGCTTATTGATTGTTTAGATTTGGGATTTTAATTATATATAATTGTACTAGAAACAAAATTAGGATATTGATACATGATAATAGATATGGGATATATCTCAGAGTTAGACCATTGCAAAGTCATTATAGTCAGCAGCAACAGAAGACTGTAATAATTCTTATATGAGTGTACTACCCATAATTTGAATAGCATAGCAACTAATATTATATTAGAGGGACTTCCTCTAATTCTCAGGTTTTTAAGAAATTTACTAAAAACCAAAATTAAATCTAGTACTAAAAAAATTAACACGTTGGGTGCCACGTCAGTCACCGGTGACTGACACTGAACTTTCCATTTAGGCCGCATCAACCACCAGTGACTGACACTAACTTTTCGTTCAGGCCACATCAATTTCTAAAAAATTTGTATTGCTTTGTCGTAAAAGGAACCCCAGCCACAAGCCGATTTCGATGAAATCTTATCTAGTGAGCTGAATGAAACAAGACAAAACAGACTTGGTGCATAACATGTTGAATGAATGTCTATAAGCATTTCATTCTAAACGTAAATATCTTCTACTACGATAAGAAACAATGGCCCTAATATATTTACACAGCTGTATCGAGCAAATTTCAATCCGTTAGTAGTGCGCTTCGCATTGCTATACCACAATACCAGCACTTAAGCAGCGCGCATGGCCTGACGGGAATTTCCTTAAGAATTCGCGTGGCGCTCAACATATTGATTATAAGGAGTGCTAAAAAGCAAAGTTAATTATAAGTTTGAATTATAAAATTTTTTCAGTATAAGCCAAGCAAACTTTATTATAAGATACAAGGTTGGCAATTATACATTCAATTATGCTTGTTGTAAAGTGAACATTGAACTGAGTAATAAGTTTAATTGTATCAAAAACCATGTTAAAAACCAGTGGTAGAGTATGGACCCTCTACCACTGCCTCCCGAGTTCGATCCTGGTAATGGACTTTGGGTAGGGGACGATTTTGACTGTGTTGGTTTTGCGCACCAATGCCCCGAACTGTGATAGCGAATAGCAAAGGCGGTCCATGGAGTTCCTGGCCTATCATACGCCGCGCATGGAGGTTTTCCGGGTTTTATCCTCCTTTCCCATTTTCTTCACTTCCCTAATCGGTGTGGTATCGTCCCCAGGTCGGCCCACCTCGAATAAAAAAAAACCATGTTAAAAACAATCAACAAGTCAAGATAATTCTTGGATCAAGTTGTAAATAGTCCAACATCTTTATCACTCCTAACACCTAATGTGCTGAGCTTACAAAATGATAGTGATGATATATTTACTGATTCAGTATTCATTTAGATTAAAATTATGGCTCTCAGAATCTTGGATTGGAAATGACATGTACCTATAGCTACCAGGGTATAAATGATGGTCTCAAATCAAATGAAACACTGTACAAGCTGGCAGTGTTGCAATATATGATAGTGAAGATTCAGATTTGCAGGCAACTAAATATGATCTTCTCAAGTATGAATAATTTATATTGCAAGTTAAACAAATGATAACAGTGCATGATGATATAGTTGTTCTGTGCCATACAGGTTACAATCAAAGGTGAGTGTGCCATACTAGTAAATATCCATATAACACCCAACCCAGAAGAGTTAAATAAAAAGTTCTTCATGTTATATTGATAGCATACACCCCAAATATTGCTAGCTTAGGTTAAGGTGTTGATAAGTTTACCTACTATAAAAAGCTAATAATTTCTAGTGGGGATTTAAATATCAATTTACAAAAATTGGATAATATACAGGAGTTTCTTGAGTTCCTATAAGAAAATTGGCATCTCCAACTTAACAATAGTCTAGCAACCTCTACTACATGCAACAACGCTTGTATTAATGAAGTCTTTACTCATAATATTAATCAATTACTGATACAAAATTATATATCCTACTTCAATCATCACAAATCTATATAAGTATTGCCTCTTCTCAATAAATTAACTTATATTCTTATACAGTTACTTTATTAATTAAGATTCCCTATTATAATCTGAATAAGATATAGTATTGTTTACCTTATGGTAAACATTTATTAAAATAATAGTGTCTTTTTGCTGATGGTCAAAGTATAATATTATAATAAAAGAAACAATCTATCAATAACAATAATAATATTACCTTTGACTGGCAGTTTAAAAACATATACATACCCTTATGCTTTTTACCATAAGGTTAAAATTTATAGTTTTTCTTCATGGAGTTGAAGAATTTACAATTTGGTTATGAAGGATATCTAAATTTTATTGGTTCTAAGTTCATAATGTTATGGGATTGTATACTCATGAATAATTAAGTTGATTGGTTTAAGGTGAATTCAGAGGTCAAATGTGTCAATGCTGATGTTGGCTTAGGCGCTGATAACTATTGGATCTGTCAATGCAAGATGGACTTAAGATTGAAACTCGGGCGGAGGCTTTGGATGAGCTTTGTTGGGATTTGAGAAATCTTGTTCATCCCATAGTTTAGGTGTTGAGAATCAATAACTCGATTCATTTAATAAATTTAATCAAATTCAACCGTCTGAATTTGAATTAAGACTACAAAAATCCAACGCAGGTCCAAGCATGTTTTTGATAACTAGCCGTTTACCCGTGCTTCGCTACGGTATCTATAAAATTAAAGATTTTCGATCTTAATTTAGATTTTATATTATAGACAAACAAAACCACTTAGCCAAATCTAATTGCTCAATCGAATCAACCAAAAACCACCAACCACTTAGGCAAACCTAACTGAAATTATCAAAACAACCAATAACTAATCACCCCTCAAAGCTAAACTGTGTCCTATCGATTCAAACAAAAGCCATCAACCACTCAGCCAAACAAAAAAACCTATCGAATCAATCAAATAACACAAACCTGCTACCCGAGACATATCTTTATACTTAAAATCATTGAGTAGTGATATAAAAAAGAAGAAAAAAACTGGTCCCCTTGCCTCGAATAAAATGAGTAGTGACATATCTTCCAAACTACTAAATCAACTTCTACTTAACTTGCCAAAAGTATTTTATTAATTAGGTGAACCAAATTAGGCAGGTTTTTAAAATTTATAAACCTAACATCCAGATACCCATGCTTCGCTACAGTATTTAAAGCTTATCAGATGTTAAGCTCACATTGTAGCCTATAGGCTGTTAGCACTACTCTCGAGCCACTCAAACAGCTTCGCTGTTGCCCTCGTGGCTAGTGAGCTGATTATCCTAACTACTTAATCTACTTAAGCCCTAATACTGATTTTTGTTGAGTTTCAGGTGAGCAATTAGTTATTTATTAGATAATATTTGCCAATTCTCACCCACTCACCCAAATAGATTGAACCTATCAGACTCGAAGGTTTCAGATGTCAGTCAGTACGTCAGTGAATGTGTTTTAAGTAGATGCCTTGCAATCTTGAGGCAATTGCTCTAAAGCCCGATCATTGAAAGGTCCTGGTCTCGATGATGTTATTCAAAAAGGAACCAAATTCAAATCAGGCTTTTAGATGTCATACAACTCTAATTAAATTTATCCTTCGAGTTTCTGTGTGCTCCAGTGCAGGCAACTTTGCATGATGAAATCCTGGGGTACTGCTCCGCTGACTAAGGCTTTGCAAATCAAGGCTCATTACAGAACCCTGACTGCGGTTTATCCTTCTGCTTTTATTTTACAACTACTAGCTTATAACACTTTGCGGTTGAGTGTTGGCAAATAGCCACCCAAGCCTTTTTACCGTTGCAGTTGCGTGTTGGCATATAGCCGCACAATTCAGTGTATATTTTTCTTTACTGCACGCTCCAATATATCTCATTCACAGCGACGCTCACTCGTCGAGCGGCTCCGACTGCAAAGGGTTAATATTATTTGGTTGTTATCTTAAAATACTGGACATATCTCTTGAGAGTAGGTCATTTTATTATCTGGAGTGTTCCAAACTCAAGCAGCTTTGAAGGCCAGCAACTATTGTCTGGCCCCTCACCTCAGGTGCCCAACACTCTTGATCAAAGCTCAGCAATATTGCACTTCGGAAAAAAGTGTCAAGATGCTGCTTACCATCCAAACCTTAGAAAGCCACCTGCTGAATAATGAGGAAGTGGAGTGGATAAACAAATATTTACAGCTAGCTGGTAAGGTATTCCTTTAAGCAGATTAATTTTGGCTAGAGAGCTCTAAGTATTTGCTAGTTTATCTTTTCATACACAAGGTAGTTTGGTTCCACATTATATCACTTGCAAGCTACTTCACCAGATATGTCAAAGGTGAAGGATCCTTACCAGATGATATGCTGGGAAAGTAGCTTGCAGGTGATGTAGCATGGAACAAAACTACTTTATGCATATAAAGCTTAACTACCAAGTACTTGGAGCTCTCTAGCAAATTGTCTGCTACCTAAAGTTTATCTACTGTGATCAAACTTGGTAGGCAATAAATATTTCTTTTAAAAAATAGATTTGCTAAACGATTTATAGTTATTTGATTGATTTGATAGGCTCAATGGGTTTGGCTGAGCGGTTGGTGATTATCTATAATATAAAGTCTATAAAACGATACAAGTTATCTGATAAATTATAAACACCGTAGCAAAGCACGGGTATCTGGACGCTATTTTTACTATATTAGAAGTTTATAGGATTGGTTTCATGGTCTTGATACTATCACCTGAAGAGTATAAAAATATCTGAGTGGTATTTTAATGCTCCCATTACATTGTTAATTTTAAGTATTTTTGTAATCGTGAATCCCATTAAAATTTCTCTTTAAAGTTGACTTGCAAAGTTGGAAGTTTTATCATTTTATGAATTTGAAATGAAATTTTCCTGTGTATTAGTTTTTAGTAACTGTAATTATATAGCACTTGACTAAAAACTGTTTTGACACTTAAGTTTACTTTGCTTAGATTTATAGAAATGAGTTATGAGACGCTTTAAAAAATTTCAGAAGAAATTACTTAAAGTAGGTTCATAAAACTTTTTATTTTTTGAAGTTTAGAAATCTTATTTTATTCAAAAAGAATTATTATATAAGCTATTAGCAAGCTTCCCGTGCTTTAATACATAATACTTTTCTATTTTATAGAACACTTTTCTAAATTTATATCTATACTAGCATGTAGCCACAGCTTCGCCCACATTTATTAATTCTACCGCTAGTTATATAGACAGAAGATAGCTAATTTGCTCAGGGTTGCTCGTGTTAATTTATTGAACTCATAACCTGAACTCACCCAACATGAGGCCTAGAGGTCAAATTTGATTAGGGTAGGTGAAAACCAAAATGATTTTTTATTGATTATTTTTAGCTTTATGTGTCGATAGCCCGTTTTACCCAGAGTTGCATGTCTGCCTGTTTACAAACTTTGGCTTTTTCCCCGACACCCGCCTCTGAGCTGAACACAACCTCGTTGAATTCGCAGAAGCTGTCTTGAAGTCCCAGCTCTATCTGAACCCTCCTGTGTTTGACTCACACCCTGCGGATGACCCCATGCCATTGCTTTCCGCCTTGTGCCACCAGCTTTGTTTTGTTGACACTACTGATGAAGAGCCACCCGATCCCCCTCCCCTTCCGCCAAGGTAGGTTAGCGGTTCACCGCTCCCAGCCTGTTTAGTTTCTTTTGTTTCCCTCCGTTTTGTCTGTTTCATTTTTTTGTTTCAGTTCTTTTCAATTCGATTCAATTTTTTATTTCTTTTTTGGTAATGTCCGTCCCCTGGTCGGCTTACCTCGAATAAATGATATATCTATAACTACTATAATATAATATAAAATGTAGAATCTAAAATAAACCTTTTGAATCAATAGGTTGATTTGGTTTTAGCAGGGTACTTGGTGGTTACTTATCTATAATATAATATATATACTATAATATATAATCTAAAATAATCATTTATACCCTGAATCGATGGTTTAATTGGTTTTATCTGAATGGTTGGTGGTTATCTATCTACTATATATATTTATATATTCTAATCTAAAATAAACCTTTTGAATTGATAGAATTAAACGGGTTTAGCCAATTGGTTGGTGGTTTCAATCTATATATCTACTAGCTAATTTTTCCTGCTTTACCTGGATTTATAATTTACAGATGATTCTAATTTATTGTTTTAGTTTTTGTATTGGTAGGTAGCCATCAAAAAGTTCAGAAACCATTATACTGTAAGGTTACAGCTGTTATTGACAATCCATTTGCGGATATCCACTCCCTTATCCCCAGCATCCATTTATTTAATTTCACCTGCTTTCCCTTTGAAACCCTTTAAACCTTTTTCTTTGCAAATTTTCAAGAATCAGGTATATAAGCCTGCTTGTTACTCTCAATAAACAATCAAAAATTCCCCTTGTACTTCCCTGTTGTTTTTTATTGGGCTTTATCTCCCATATGCTGATTCAGATATTTTAGTGGAATTCCCTCTTGCTTGCACCAACACCAAACTATTACCATGGCTGATCAAACTGAAACTGGAGGTGTCACCAGAACTGGAGGTCATGATTAACCTAGGATTTCTAAGCTGTCGTGACAAAGTGGTGATCCTGCCAGGGATGATACCCCAGAACTTATGACCAATGTACTAACTGACCAAGTTACCACTGTTTACTTCATATGAACCTGCACCAGACAAAATCTTGAGAAATTTGACCATGGACCTATTGTTAAATGGTTGGACAATTACAATGTATGGGGAGATGACTATGGGGTCAGCTCTCAGCAAAGTTTACAAGAAGTGACCAGCCTGCTCACTGGAACCACTCAAAAATGGTATAGCATCAATCTACCATTTGGATCTTGGAATCAATGGCAAGCTCATGCCCCTGACAAATATTAAATTTCAGCTTCCCAGCTCCAAAAAGTTCTTTCAGTTTTATCTCCAAAATTTCTCCAGCATTATCAAATTCCTCAATAAATTAAAAGAACTTATGGGCCTATAGAGACAGATCATCTATATATTGCAAGGAAGTCAATCAGCAACTCCTTGAATGGTTCCTTAATGCCCTCATAAATCTCTACCTTGATGCTGTATACATAACCTAACTAACTTGTGTAAGTCAGGCTATTGTTGTTTGCCAAAATTACATGAGAATGGTGACCCATTACTAAAACCTAACCCAAAATGACACTGTTGAATACTCAGATGCTGAAGAGCTGGATATCTGTCAGATTCTGTTGGTTGACTCAAAAATAAACCTTCAACAATCATCAGATTGGGCTGATTACCCTTTCAACACTTGAGCTAACACCTATATTCTCACCTCAAAGCCTCACAATCATACAATTCAGGCCAAATATCTCAATGATAATTTGATCAAGTACTTAAGCAGAGTGCTCATCTCAAATATGCTCTCATATTATAGCTGATTTCTGATACATCAAATCTCAGCAGTTGGTCCCAATTATCAGAAATATAATCAACTCAATCATATATAAAATAATTTGGGGATGACCCAAAGCTAAAGTCTGAAAATCCTATGGACTTCAGATAAACAAAAAATATAATCAATTTTCTACCTTAGGGCAAAATTTGTATGCCAATCCATATAATCAGCATGATAGCACTTGCATGGACTGCCCAAAAGTGTAATGCACCAGCTCCTTCCAATGAGCCACAAATGAGTTGGGCAACAGAATCCATGTTACAGACCATAGGGCTGACAGGGCTCCTGATACTACTCTCCTTGTGCGCACGCTACAAGACTGGACAAGCACCCCCTGGAAGACAGTTGCAAGTATACTTAACCCCAGCAACATGCCTTGACTCCAAGACAAGGTATAAAGGGAGGCAATAGCTCTCCCAAGCTCACTCTCCAAGTCCAATTCTTGTTGATTCAAGCCAAACATGGCTGCAGTTAGGCAATATTTTTAAAATAAACTCAAAGTATAAATATATGAATTTTAAGTTCTTTTTTATTTAATATTGGCCAGGTCAATAGAAAAGAGAACTGAGAAGCCTCCAGCTCCCAGTTCCTTCCCTATATACACATGCTACAAGCTAATATAAAATATAACACAAGCTTATGGTGCTAATCTGACTGATGCTTGGTGTAAACCTTACAGCAGGATCATGGAATCCTCACTCAATGGTTCTGTGCCAGTTCTGACCTCAACAGTTCCGCACCAGTTCCATTTCGAATTCCAAATGAACCGCGAAACTTCCAAGCACCTGTTCCATTCCATTCTTGATCTGAATCCAAACAATTCGAAACTCCCCATTTTACTTGATTCTCATTTTTCCTCGACTTGGACGCCCATCTGGCTCCTTGGCCTCCTTCAAGCTCCTGCCCCTTAGGCGTCCCTGCCAGGACCAACTCCCCTCCTCCTCCATACATCCAGACACAGCCTGCCCTGTCTTACCAAAGATCAGGGCAATGTGATGCTGAGGATAGACCTCAACCATCACATCACCCCCTAGACAGAAAGAACTCTTGGATTTTCTCGGGACATTGGGCACAATCCCTAGCTGACTGCCATGTGGACTCCTCAATAGGATGGCCCACCCAACGTACCAAGAATGAATGATGTCCTCTCACCACTTTGGTGTTGAGAATCTCCTCAACTTCATACTCCTTGGCTCCTTCTCCAGCTGGGAATAAAGGGGAAGGACTTTCAGGTGGCTGGCCAAAGAATGGCTTGAGCTGCAATACATGCAACACTGGATGAGCTCTTGACCCTTCTGGGAGCTTCAGCTCAAATGCCACCTCATTCACCGCCCTCACTACCTGATATGGGCCCAACGCCACCGGCCCCAATTTCTGGCTCCTTACAGGCAAGGCGTAGTTCCGAGCATTCACCAAGACCCAATCACCTCTCTTGAAAGCTCTACCTTCAGATCTATGCCGGTCTGCCTTCCTCTTCTGAGCTGCGACTGCCACCACCAAATTCTTCTTCAGGAGCTCCAGGGTGTCATGGGTATCTCGCGACAGTTCATCTGCTGCTGGATTCTGCCCTTGCTCCCTAGGCCCCATACCCTCTGGGTGTTGGCTGTGATTTGCGAAAAATGGGGTCATACCCGTGGATGAATGCTTATGATTGTTGTAAGCAAATTGAGCCAGCTTCACTCAATATACCCAGTCATCCTGCCACCCTGAAACATAGCACCTCAAATACTGCTCCAATATCTGATTTACTCTCTCAGTTTGGCCATCTGACTGAGGATGATATGCTGACGAATGGCAAGCCTTGATCTTTAGATTTCCCAACATGTGGAGCCAAAATTTAGATGTAAATTGTGGACCCCAATCTGACACAATTTCTTCAGGCACCCCATGTCTGGAGAAAATCTCATTTACAAAAATCTGTCCTGCCACTTTTGCAGAAATGGTTGACCGACAAGGGAAAAACTCTGCATATTTAGTCAGGCGATCTACCACCACCATCAAGGCATCCATCCCCTGTGACTTGGGCAGTCCTGTGATGAAATTCACACTCACTGAGGACCATGGCCTAGAAGGAATTTGAAGCAGCTTCAATTTCCCCCCAGTGCCACCCGTTGGGCCTTTGCCCTGGCGCAAACCACACAATGTGAAACATACTTCTGCACCGCCTCACCCACACCTCTCCATGAATAGTGACGGCGAACAAGATCTAACATCTTCTCTTGACCGGGATGACCTGCCAGAGGATGGTCGTGATTAGCTGCCATTACCTCTTGTTGCAGACTCTTTACTGGGACCCAAATCCTTCCCTCATGGTGTATGATACCACCCCAAACTGAGAATCCCGCATGCCCCCTGCTTGCCTCACCTTCCCCTGTCTCTTCTCTTATCCGTTGGCCCAGCTCACATCTTTGCTGTGCAGTCCAGATTCTTCCTGCCATTCCGTCTCTCCAGCCCTGGATCATTGCAAACAAGTTCTGTGGCAACATCATGGCTGTGTTGAACTTCCTCAACTCCTCATCAGAAAACACCAGTCCAGAATCACAGCTCAATAAATCTGGCAAGATATTTTGTTTTCCCAGCTTGTATTCAATCCGCAGGTCATATTGAACCAACTCTAAGTGCCACCGGGCCTGCCTCTGGTTCATCAGGCATGGGGACTTATGGTATTCTAAGGCTCGATGGTCCGTTTGGATGACAACCAGGTGCCTGGCATACAATAGGTGATGTTGCCACTCCCCCAAGGCTGCAACTATTGCCAAAAGTTCCTTATCATAAACTGGATAGTTGGTTTCAGCTGGTGCCATCTTCCGACTGAAATAACAAACAGGATGTTCAACCCCATCTTTACCCTCCTGCAACAACATGGCTCCAAGTGCAAAATTTGACGCGTCAGTCTCTACCACGAATGGTTTGTTTGGGTCAGGGTGTGCCAGAACTGGGGCTGTCAGCAAACTCGTCTTCACTTGCTGAAATGCCCTCTCCTCAGCCTCCCCCCAAACAAACGGCACATTTCCCATCAGTCTTGTCAACGGCACAGCCCATTGGGCCAGATCCCTAGAAAACCTTCGCACGAAATTCACCACCCCCAAGAAACTTCGCACTTCAGTCCTATTCCCAGGAGCCTTCCATTCCCGCACCGCCCGCAACTTATCAGGACAGATTGCTATCCCTTCTTGGAGGACCACGTTCCCTAGGAAGGACACCGATTCTTTATTGAACTTGCACTTGGATGGCTTCAACTTCAAGCCCGCGTTCCTAACCACCTCCAACACACTTCTCACATCCCTCACATGGTCCTGTACTGATTTGGAAAACACCAGGATGTCATCCATATAGGCAACACAACACTTACCCACTAAGTCCCCCAATACATGATCAATCATGCGCTGGAAAACTGCAGGGGCATTGCATAGCCCAAATGGCATAACCCTGTACTTGAAGTTTCCCAGATGACATTTGAATGCCGTATACCGCTGGTGCTCAGGGCGAACAGGAATTTGATTAAAAGCGTCCACCAAATCCAATTTGGTGAACACCCCACACCCGGAGATCATGGGCAGAATGTTCTCCATGAGTGGCATTGGATAGGGGTCAGGTTCCATTACCTCATTAAGGCGTCAGAAATCAACACAAGGACGTAACTCCCCCCTGACTTGGGAACCAACAGGACGGATTCAACAGATAGACTGGACAGCCCTTTGGTAACTCAGAGCCTTCCTTGAACCGGAATCCAAATGCAAAATCCCCTGTAGGCGAAAAGGGCGCATCACCTTTAGGCTCAAACACCTCCGCGAAATCCTGATACTCCCTTGGCAATCCTTCCGCTGACACACTTGAGGTGATTCCACCCATGTGCTTCACCATCGAACCTTGGGACTGAAACGTCCATTCACACGTCCCCTGACCTCTAGGCGACAGCAGAACCCTCTCTCTCTTCATATCAAACTGTGGACGGACATGGTGCCACCATCTCATCCCCAGCACCACAGAATGTGGCAGGTGAGCTACGGCGTGAAACTCCTCCCTGAATACCTCCGGGCCCTGCCTCAACAGGATCTTGGCCTGTACTCGCCATACCGCCGTTCTTTTGGAGGTGTCTGCCAACTTCACCCATCCATCCTTCTGTAATGACAATCCATGGCTTCTTGCCCAATTCTCCTCAACATAATTCTCCCCAGCTCCGGTATCAATCAAAGCTAGAACTTCACCGCAATCCCTTCCTTCATCCCTCACAAGCACATTGATGGGCAAAATCAGATAAGGGTAAGATGAAGTAAGCAGTTTATTTTGAGGTACCGAATTCACCGGTTTCTTGCAAAAATTATAAGGAGCCTTCTTATTCTGAGCCTCAGGATCCTGAGTGGTAATCTCAATGGGAATCCTTGTCTCCCGCACCTCCACCATACCCTCAGGATTCCCTTGACTCTTCTTCCCTTCCTTCACATAGCTAAACCCCTTAGAACCATATATGGGCTCGGAACCTGCCCTTCTTCCACCACTCTGTCCTCAGAATCCTCCTGGGGGTCGCACAACTTCCTGATGGGCCCGTACCAAACTCAACTGTCATTCTACCTGCAAGGCTAAACCCACCTCTTCCTCCAACGTCACTGCAGGTTTCACCGCCGCCATTGCCAATAATAAATCAGCTTGCAAGTTTTGGCAAAACATGCGCGGAAGCTGAGACTCAGGTGCCTTTGCAGCTCTTGCCAATGCGCGGAACATCTGGCCATACTCCTCCACTGACTTCTTCCCTTGACCACACTGCAGTAAAGCCGCCCAGGCCGAATCCTGCATCTCATCCGGACATGCTGCACGATCAATCCAATCCAGACATTCCTCCACTGATATGGGTAACCCTGACTGATCTTCCAAAAGTTCTCGCACCCAGTTGGACTGCTTTACTGGAAGTGCCAACAGAACCTGACTTAACTGCAAGGCAAACGAATCCTCCCCACCCGCTGCCTTTGTCAAACATCCCTGAAACTGAACCCGGCTAAACGTCTGGTGGATCAGTTCCAAGTCTTCCAATTTCAAAACCGTGGGAATTCTTCCTTTGTCCTTCCCAGGCCCTACCACTTTCCCACCATTCCGGGACACACACTCTAAAACCCGGTATAATTCATGAAGCAAAAAGGCGGTGGAGAATATCACCATCAAGAGTGTTGCAGTATGGTTATACCACTTTGGAAACACAACTTCTTCTGGCACCTCTTTTGCTTGCCACCACAACGACAGGAAAGTAAATGAGTTCTGTTTAATGTAATGCACCAGCTCCTTCCAATGAGCCACAAATGAGTTGGGCAACAGAATCCATGTTACAGACCATAGGGCTGACAGGGCTCCTGATACTACTCTCCTTGTGCGCGCGCTACAAGACTGGACAAGCACCCCCTGGAAGACAGTTGCAAGTATACTTAACCCCAGCAACATGCCTTGACTCCAAGACAAGGTATAAAGGGAGGCAATAGCTCTCCCAAGCTCACTCTCCAAGTCCAATTCTTGTTGATTCAAGCCAAACATGGCTGCAGTTAGGCAATATTTTTAAAATAAACTCAAAGTATAAATATATGAATTTTAAGTTCTTTTTTATTTAATATTGGCCAGGTCAATAGAAAACAGAACTGAGAAGCCTCCAGCTCCCAGTTCCTTCCCTATATACACATGCTACAAGCTAATATAAAATATAACACAAGCTTATGGTGCTAATCTGACTGATGCTTGGTGTAAACCTTACAGCAGGATCGCGGAATCCTCACTCAATGGTTCTGTGCCAGTTCTGACCTCAACAGTTCCGCACCAGTTCCATTTCGAATTCCAAATGAACCGCGAAACTTCCAAGCACTTGTTCCATTCCATTCCATTCTTGATCTGAATCCAAAAAATTCGAAACTCCCCATTTTACTTGATTCTCGTTTTTCCTCGACTTGGACGCCCATCTGGCTCCTTGGCCTCCTTCAAGCTCCTGCCCCTTAGGCGTCCCTGCCAGGACCAACTCCCCCTCCTCCTCCATACATCCAGACACAGCCTGCCCTGTCTTACCAAAGATCAGGGCAATGTGATGCTGAGGATAGACCTCAACCGTCACAAAAAGAGGTTATCTAGTGCTATCAAGGAAGAGGCCTGCTGATATCCCAATTAGGGGTGTGTCATTTACTTCAATTGAGACTAAAATTTTACAGAAGGTGTGCTTTATCAGCAGTATAATGAAACTGAAATCCAGAAGATCTTTGGATAATTTTGCATGCTTTTATCATAATTTTTGTACCTGAAATCCTCCCATTTTTGTGAGTATTTTGCCACCAATGAACCTAAAAAAAGGTTTCAGATATAGGCTGAACTGAGGTGGTAAAAGAGCTGTTGAAATTTTTGTGCTGGAATATGGCAGGAGATGCCCTAGAGGTATAAATACTGGCACCTGGCCTAATGACCATGATCTAATAAATAGCTTCTAATAAATTTATACTATTTTATCACTTCCTAATTTTCTCTTTGAATCCTTTCTTTGGAGAAAGTATCAACAAACTGGATGGACTAAATTCCCAGTTTATACTAAATCCTGTCTCAGAAGAAGTTACCAAATATGAAGGAAAAATTATATCTAAAATCAGCTGGAAGAGTCAAGGAAAATTTAATAGGCCTATTGAGTTGTTAAATGGTCCAAATACCATAAACTACAGGCACTACTGAGGATCAACCATTGGAACTTTGGCCCAAATAGATATGCAGGATAATAATTTTCAAGCAAGTGATCCTCAGATTTTGACAACTGGTGTTCACTCAAAACTGGTTACATTCTCCAAAATGGATTCCCATGACCAATTCCTGGTATAATCAGCCAGACAAGAAAGTGACAATAAGATGGAAACCAGCAATAAGGAAATCCTAGCTTATTTTAATACCAGCTGCCATGGCTCTGAAGTGGGTACCTCCTACTCCCTGGATCTTATCACAGTGGGGGGAGCTTATGCAGATGCAATCAGCCCAATTGATGTTACATCTTCAAGCATAAAATCTATGCTGGAAACCCTATATCGGGGTTTAGGATTGGTACTTTACAGATTGATCCCTCCTTCACCTGTTCTACTACCTTAAGGATCAGGCACTCAAGATGGAGATATATATGAAGTACCATGATGCTACCATGGCATCTCTTGCCAAACGTCTCCCAGACAGTCAAGCAATCAATGAATTCCTGGTTAACTTTGTTCAACCCTCAATTAAGCATACCCAGCAAATAATTGCCTGGCAAAATATGGAAATCATGGAAATATAACATGTGCAAGGGGAGGAACAATCTTCCCAAATTGCCCTACTGGACAAGCTAAAATCCAGTTTTGCTGAAGTCTGAAAGGCAATTGTTGATAATATGGGACTTTCCAATGAAGCTCATGGGAGATTAAACACCCTCGAGGAGCTTCTAGATGAAGGAGTCCTGAAAATAGCCGCAGAAGTTCTGGCCACCATGGGTTATCATAAGAATGAGTACAAACTATGAATAACCGCTGTCAAAAACTGAAAATCCATTTAGATTAACTATTGTCTCAATCAGAATGACTTACCATACATGCCACTTTAGGCCAAAGAAATCACCTGGAGTTAAATGTAAAAATTGATGACTTTGAAGAGTATATTCAGTCTGAGTTGGATACTATCAACCAAAACTTCATTGATCTTGCAGCAAAGCCAGCCATCCCAAATAGGGATAAAGAAAATGCCCAGATCAAAGAGGAATTTTTCTAAACTTTGGACTGTGATGTTGAGATTGCATGCCAGAAATACTGAAATTACTCTTAAAATTGTGAACTCAGAATGCAGCTATCAAATGCAAATTTCTGAGGAGACAGTATGGACAAAGATATTAAAAGCTTAATAACCAATCAAGCTTTATTCAAAGAGGAGTATGACAACCTTAAAAAAGAATTCAAATCCCTCAAACAGCAAGGCTGCCAATGCTTACCCAACTTCAACAAAAAAGAAATAGGAAAAAGCTCCACTTATCCAGCCAAAAAACAGCCTGAAAAAGTAACTAAGGGCCAAATTCATGTGTCAGAATCCAATAGTTTGGAGTAATATCATGAAATTGAATCATCAGAAGTTGATACCAATTCAGAAACTAATTTTGAACATCCGTTCTATTCCTAGAGTCCTAGCATCAATCCCAACTCCAGATACTTCCCAACGGGAAAGAGGGCTGATTATGGGCAATGATACACCAAGACGCTCAAGAAGAAGTACAACCCCTATTCCCAAAATAGGGCATGATGACTTCAAGCCACTGAATTTACCAAAGTTCAATAAGAATGGAAATGTTCACTCTTTTCTCAAATTATTTAGAAAAGCAATGAGAGGAGCATCAGACTATATGAAAGGATTGGCATTGATTAACTCACTTGATGCCCATAGCTGTGACCTCTTTATGCCCTATTTGGGTGACAATTGGTTCTACATGGATGCCAAAATTGCAATATCAAAACAGTTTGGAGGGCCTGAGAAACTAGAAACCTGAGAAAGAGAGCCTCTTAATTAAATTCAAGCAGAATGAGACCATTAAGGACTTTGCGGATAGATTATTCCATGAGGCACAAGTTCTGCATGGGTGCAATGCAATAAATAAGTTTGATGCCAAGTTTGCAATGAAGCACGTGATTATGCCATTCTGTGAGCTGCACAATGCTATGTTTCTTGCCTTCAATGGAAGCTTGGAATTAAAGAGCTTAAAATTACTTGAGAAGCTGTTACCATAATTTCAATACTCCAAATCGTGCCAAAGATCAGTAAAAATCTCGATTTTCAGGCCCAAAAAGCAACACAATGTCCAATTAGGGGAAAGATTCTCATAATATGAATCAAAAATTTGAGCAAAGACAGCAAACAGGGCCAAATACTTGCCACATTTGCGGTCAACAAGGGCATTTTGATAGATAATGCTTCAGATGGTCCAACAAAAAGCATAGTGTCAACTTTGCTTTAGAAATCAACAGTGACAAGGAGATGGGAAAAGAGCAGGTGGAGTAGAGGCAGAATGCTCCAACTCCACTGATTTTTAAACCATTCCACCTGACCCTGATGAGCTCTTTGGGGCCAAAGATGTTGCTAAATATAACCTCCACCATATAGTGGCTAATGATGTCATGATGGTCACTATCCAAGCCACAGAAAAAGCAACTAAACCCTTAAAAATTACCAAGGAAGCTAAAACTAAAGTATCAAAGCCCTACGCAAAGCAGGTTATTGACCAGGGTTTAGACCTCCAACCCAGATGTTCGACTGACCTGCTTAAACTTAATGGCATTCAAGTAGCCATTCCCATGAAGACCTTAGCAGATAACTTCCCAGATGTTTTCTCAAGCCTGAAATCACACCTGAAATTGGGCAGCAAATACAGCATTCACACAATAAATACCTCTGAAAACTACTCTGAATGTACTTATGTGGACATAGTGGTAAACAAGGTGTGAGTTCAGGCCATTGTTGATAGTGGTGCTCCTATCAATATAGTCAGCACAAAGTTGGTTAGAAAAATGAAAATTGTGCCCAATGTTGCCCACTGTCAGGAATATGGAACTGCTGGAGCGCATACAACCAAATAACTGGGTGCCTACAGTACCCTACCACTCAGATTTGGATCCATTGTAGTAACAGCACCTGTCATAGTGTTGCCAAATACAAACTATGATATCCTAATT